>JAYKAV010003333.1:68710-263060 GCA_035582835.1 Phoebastria nigripes
GTGCTGGCTGGGCCTGATCCCCTGGTTGTCCCGCACATGGCTTGCGAGTGCCCCCAAGATGAACCGCTCCATAATCTTCCCCGGCACCGAGGTCAGGCTGACAGGCCTGTAGTTCCCTGGATCCTCCTTCCGGCCCTTCTTGTAAATGGGTGTCACATTGGCAAGCGAATGATACTGTAGGGAGCTCTCTGCTTCCCCCTTGCTTTTACTGCTATACTAAGGTGCCTGAGAGATCTGCTTTCTCTTTGAGGAAAGAGGTCATGCTAGAAAAATAGGGCAGAGAAAGGAACTCCTAAAGGAAAAAGGGACGTGGGGATTGGAATTAATCTTGATAGTCTTGACTTAGCTGCAGATATGGTAGGTGTTACCCAGCACACCTCAAGTATGGGATATTTGCTTCCCCCAAATAAAAGCTGTCTGCGTTACAAAACCATTGCACGTAATTCTGCACAGCTTGATGTGTAACACTGCCTTTGCAGAATAAATGCTCAAGGATAAATCTTGCATGACAAATAAATCATCTCTTGCTCTCCTTAGCTCTTTCAGGTGAGGCGGAGATATAACGTAGAGTCAGCTAACATGCAGACCTAGCAGAAAAAGGGATCTTTTTTCCTGCGTTAGGCATGTCATCAGAGGAGATACTTGAGACAACGCTATTACAGGTGCAGTTGAATCAATAAGGCATATTAATTTTTTTTTTCCCCCAGATGATTCCACCTCTTCCATCATAAATTCCTATTTTTAACAAGAGAAAAGTAAGCAGATATTATTCTGTACAATGTTTCATATCATATGGATCTCCTTTTCTGGCACGTTGCTGCTTGAATAGGYCAGCTTCAGCAGTTTTAAGAAGGTTTTTTTACATATTGTTTTCACTTAGGGCAGTGCAAATTTCTTCGGAAATCTATGACAATCAATTAAGTAAATGAGAAAATAGAATGCTTGTAATTAAGATAATCAAGCTACATGAAATCCACCCTACTCGTGCTAATATCTATATATCTCCAAGCTGTATATTAATTAAACACCATGTAAGTGTTGCAATTAGACTCGGGCTGCTATGGTGAAAATGAGAGAAAAATTAAAATGATTGGAGGGGTTCTTACTGTATGTGAAACTCTTAGTTGTTTTAAGCATCTCGTTATGACATGTAAGGTTGCTGCAGACACTTGCGGGATGCCTGAGGACTCTGTAGCAGGCTTCAGCTGCTTCTGAAACAGGTGACCCAAAGAAAATACAGTTTGGTTTGCAAAAGCTAAGTTTCTTCTCAGGGGTGCGTGTTATTTTCCCATCAATTTCATGAATGAGTTTGGGTTACTGAGCTCTGAAACCAGTAGTCAAAGAGGTCAGGTATTTCATTCTACATGGGAAACTGCAAAGGGGAGAATGGAGAGAGAGGAATTATTCTGACGAGTTCTTACAATAAAAGGGACTCTGTCCTGCTTTTATGTCATCTTGGTTTGTGTTTCTATTTTGATGTGAAGACTCTAAGGTTGCCCAGGCCTTCCTACTGGACAAAACAGCATCTTAATATATTTATATTGGGAGACGAACACTACATGAGACTAACTGGATAATCTGGGTGTATTCAGATTGTGCTGCTTCATTTATTTCCTGGTGCTTTTGGGGGGCTTGGGGAAGCAAAAGGCTCTGTCAGGGTCAGTGTGTGGCTCTAAGAGGCCAGGGGAGGACCCCTTCCCTCTGTATGGGTACCCTCCCAGCGGTCACACAGCAACTTCAAAGCGAGTTTATTGTGGTTTTATGAGATGTGGGTTTTGGGACATTTGTGCTTTCTCTTTTTCTCCTGTGTGTAGCTTTTGATGGCTGCAAGCATACGCATTAAGGTACCACAGAGGTAATGGAAGAATTATGTTGCAGGGCCGAGGGAGTCAAACAGCTTTGCCACCTTAGAACTGCCAAACTTTGGTCTTGTTAGCTGGGGATACCAAAGCAGCTGAATAGGGCAAAGCAGATGATGAACCCATCTGCTAATTTGCCAGATATTGCCGTGGCTGTTTTAAGATTAAGTCTTTGGAGTCAAATGAAGTAGTACACCTGAGCAGTGTGGACTTGATGAAATTGTTGCACAAATAATGAATAAAAGTAATATTTTTGTTTCTTTTTTCCAATTATTTTTTAAAAATCTGCTTTTACAGCACAATATTCTTCCTTATGACAAATTATCCTATTCACCGGTATTGTGTTTTCAGATAATACCATTTACATTTCTAGAAAGAAGTGAAGAAGAAAACTGTACAGGACACCTTCAATTTTTCATTTGACTTTGTTCTTAATTTTTTTTTATTATTTGACATAGATACAAAAAAATAGTATCTTGATTAGCAGCTTTGCTGGCAATCCCACAAAACTGTAAATAATACTTTAATCTAAAAGAATGCACTCCTACAGACACTCTAGATAAAACAATATATACAATTTACACAAATAAATACATAAGTACAGCCAGTCATATATAATGATACACCTAAAGTTTGGTTAATGTTGACAAGCTTTTCTAGTTAATTACACTCTTCATTTACAAATTGCCATTGCCATCTACATTATAAAGACAAAAAAAATCCCAATAAAGAATCAAAATTGATACTTAACATTGTTGTTAGGAAAGATGGAAAATGAACCTTGAGACTTCTGTTTAAATACTCTCACGGTTTTAGCAAAAAAATGCTTTTATGAAAAACTCCTCCTAAAGAGAGGCATTTCCCCCCTAGCTTCTTTGCTCAATGTGCTTTGTTCATGTATGTTTTGGAATCAAAATGTGATTATAGTCACACTTTTGAAGTGACTAGAAGCCAGCACGTCTTAACCAAGTTGTCATTTGTCCCATGCCTAGTGAAACAAAATGACCTTTAAGTAACATAAATATTTCTTTTGATTAAAGGAAGCCCAATGCAAACACTTGTTTGTTAACAATACCCCACGTGGCACAAATACTACTGGGTGGAAGGGACAGTAAGATGTCCCTATGAGTAGATGTATCGCTCCCTTTCTAGCTCCAGGTTGCAATACTGCAATTTCTGAGCAAAGAGAAAATAATACATCTGTTACGTAAGTGTAACAAGCTAGTGAGGTTTAGTATCAGAAAACTAATAGAAGTAGAAAATTAGGCTTTTGTTGTGTTCTTCTAAATTCACTTGACAATAAAAGAAAAAAAATCTTGTACATTCAAAAGTTAGGGCACACATGCTTAAGGCTCTTGAAACACTGGACAAATATAATGCCTAACCCAGCTCCATGCATAACAGAATACTACATAGCAAGCAGACTCTACATATATATACAGCAGAATACAGAAGAAAATGCCTTAGAAATATGTACATCAGTTCCAAGATGAATGTTTACATTTCTGTTGAAGATCTATCTATTTATAAATGGCAGGAAATACATTTTTTTCAGATACTATTTTCAAGGTGTACCTTCCAATCATTAATGCAGTCTACTTGTACCAGGAGAAATTCAAGGCTACCATGCTACTTGAGGCCTGAGGTATCTGGATTGGGAGCCCTGCTGTCCTCTTGGTTACTAACCGAAGGCCACAGAAGCATCAGCAGGAGGAGTAAGGCCACCAAATCCGTTTGGTTGTGGATTTGGAAACCTCAAATTACTGCACAGTGCAGAGGGATAGCAGAAGTGATTGCAGCCTGTGGGTTGAAATTATTACAAAGTGTGTTCCTGGTAGGACGGCATCCATGCTGTCTGATTTACCCGAGGGCTGGGGATGAATTCCACCCTTGTTTTCCTTCCTAAACTGCATATTCTGGGGCTTGGATAAGGACAGCTGAACTTCACCCGATCAGTGTGTGTGTTATATATTCATCTATGCAATTAGTTGGACCTTGTTTAGCTAGAGTTCTGAGTTTGACAGGAAGCAAGAGCAACTTCAACAAGGATTAGGTCAACTAGGGAACGATAAATCTTAATTATGCTGCAAGAGATTCAGTATTTTTATATAAAATTACTGATTTTCATTTATGAAGGATGCACACGCTCCTGTTGATTAGCAGTAACTCCTGGGCTATCTGTTGTGTAGCTTTACCTTTAAATCTGAAGTAGATTTGTTTGAGACACCTACTACTGCTTGTGGCTTGAAGGCCAGGTACGCTTTACCTTATTTACAAGTAGTTCTTTTCAAAACAATAGTGCTGCATCTGTGGGTAAGACTAACAATTTGTCATGAAACTGCAAACCTTTTGGGGTAGCATCTTCATTCCTCTGTTACTATTGTGAAGTGCTATGTACACCTATGGCAAAATCAGGTCAGAGTTTTCCTTTAAATTCTTATTCAGTTAATTTCTGACAACTTTATAGACATCCTGAATAACATACAGACTTAACAGTTTTTCATAGGTTACACATAACGCCAGCTGAAATGAACGAGACTTTTGTGTGTGCTGTGGATGGTGTGAGTAATCTACAGCTAATAATATATTTGGTGAGTTTTGTATGTTTGTAACTTGTCTGTGAATTCTTCATTCCAAGTTATTAGCTGAGCAATGTCATATTTTAGCTCTTTGTTAGAAGGTGGTGCTGAATAGAGATGGTTTGAATTTATCGAAGATTTTTCCAGGAAATAATTTTCATGACATTTCATTAACATTCATATTTAAAACACATAAGCACATTATGAAACTTGAATAAAATCTTGTGTACTTGATTTCTGTCGCGTGCTCTGGGGATGTCTTGAGCAGGACCTCAGTGAGCATTGGCCCTGTGATGAGTAATCTGGGAGCTGCAGATTGGTAACAAAGGCTAGAATTAACAGGTGATTCTTAAAAGCCCTCTATTTTGCTGTGAAAGTTGTACATAACTGTTATGTACTCTGTTGCCCAATCAAAAGAAAATTGATTGCATTCTTCTATTTGACAAAATTCTACTTTTCTACACCATTAAAAATCTGGTAGAATCTCGTTCATATATGTACTGTAGCAAAAAGTAAAGCTTACCCTTAAAAAGCTGCTTTTGTGTTACTTTTTTTTAGGTAAATAGTGTACCAACTGATGTTGAAGAAATATGCTGCTTATTGACACTTTTATCATTCAATATAATTATATATTGCTATGCAAGATGCTTAATGGAGAGATCCACTGATACTAATCAGAAACATTGCACTTGCTTTGAAATTAAAAGTTAAAAGATATTTATACTTCTATCTTGTATTTTTAAGATACTTTTTCATACATCTGTCCTGTCTTATTTCACCTACAGATTCTACTTAATTTTAAAATTGTATTAGATCTTTTAGGGGCTACTTTAGGCAGTGGAAAGAAATGGGGTATCTTCTGAAATAATTTAAAGGAATACCATTTGGTGGATAAAAATATACTTCAGTGTGTGGGTTTGTTTCTAAGGCGTATAAGACTTTAATGTTCTTACCTGTCTAAATTCTGCTAATATACCATCAGTAAGCTGTTTAGGAATTGCACACATTGTACTATAAAATATACATGTCAAGATAGGTGTATAAGGTCAGTGCAAATGTATACCGCTCAATTTATTAACAAAGCTCTAAATAGACATGGTTGTAGGGTGTCAAAAAAGGAATAAAAGTATATTTGTAATTCTTAATTTCTTAGGGTCTGAGTCTTATCTCAGAGGCTGGGGCATGAACTGTTAAGCAGCTCATGATAGTTTATTACTGTCCTTTCACATACAGATGCAGGAGCTGATATGTGTGATAGAGGATAATATACAAAATTGGAGACTTTACTCTAGATCCTTTTGGTTGGTGTAATGTCCTTATGAAAAGAGCCTGAAGTCTGTAAACCAGTAGTCAAAATGAAAATGAAAAATCAGTCACTAAAAATCTTCTTACAGTTAATATCCCACGGTTTAACCTGTAAATCAGCAGATCACTGTCAAAAAATAACCACACGAAACCAAAATTAAGAAAAAGGTATTTACATCTGTAAAAATCTTAACATCTAAGATGTTTCTTGCTGGACATGTCATTCCAAATTCTGTGCATTTCTTCTGGTGTTATCTGGTGCACTGTGATCACCCTGCGGTACCTGCACAAGCTGTAAGCCATTTTCCAGTGATTGAAGCCACTGTTTTGGAAGGGGTGAATGCCCAGCTTCCGAAGACAGAGTCCAACATACACGTCTTCAAGGTGAAGAAGTCTGGTATGAAGGGAGGTTTTGTAAATCAGTTCTGCTACGTCAGCTGAAAATATGTAGCCAGTGCCTGAACAGAAGGGTGGATAATTGCTGTCGGGATACAAATCTCTTGGCATGTACCACTTGCTGCGAACATCTCGTATTGGTCCTCCATTTATAACGTAACCTGTGAAGTACCTTCTCCTTGGCTTGGTGTTAGGTTTGAGCAGCTTATAAATAAGATTATCCATATTTACAAAAATATCACTGTCTGTCTTCATAACGTACTTTGCTTTTGAACAAAATGTTGCTACCCACCTCATCCCCATCAATGTTTTCAGAGTGAGGTTATGATAAGAGTCGATAAAATCCTCCACAATAATGTCATGAAAAATTTGGCTTTCTTGCTCTACCATTTGATTTAACACAGGATCTGCGTTTTTTCCAAGAAGAAATAGTGTGGCAATTTTAATTCCTTTAAAGTTGTTTTCGTCTCCCCACGTTTCTCGAATGGCTTGCCTTGCATCAAACTCTTTGTGAGTTGTGCTGATAAGAATGACTAAGAATGGGACACTCTTCTCGCATTTGTTGGGTTCATTGATAAGAAAGTCAAAGGAATGTGGATTTATAGGTCGAGTTCTTATGTTGCCAAAGGAAACATTTTTTCTGGCTATAGATATGCTACTGAGCTGTCTGTGGCCAGTGTAGGAAGAAGTAGGGCGAGTAATACTTAGGTACCAAAGAGCGCTTGCCCAACAAACTACTGTCAAAACGTATAAGCATGAGACCTTTGAAGCCATTGTTCCTCTAGCTCTTCTATTCTGTACGATGAATAAATAGCCTTTGTACCATAA
Source organism: Phoebastria nigripes (assembly GCA_035582835.1). NCBI lineage: Eukaryota > Metazoa > Chordata > Aves > Procellariiformes > Diomedeidae > Phoebastria > Phoebastria nigripes. The sequence continues at coordinate 75,678 of JAYKAV010003333.1, forward strand.
GCGCACGTATGTCCCAGAGAGGCAGCATATTATTAATGAAACTTGAAAGTTCGATATAGAAAAGTAACTCTGTAATCATTCATGGATCTCAGATAGGAGCTATTAACCCTGATGATACTCAGCTTTTCTTCTTTTACTAGCAGCGGCTTCCATTTCTTGGAATTTTCTGTTATTTCTGAAAAATATGAAGAAAAATTTTCCATTGCTAGATCATAAAAGCCTAGGGCAAGAAAAATGAGCTTAAATATGACTGGCCATTAATAAGCTAAGTGTCTTAATGTATTTCTTGGATATCCTTTTTTTTCCTCATGAGGTACCACAATGCAAGATAGTGTACTAGAATATAGCAGTATAACTGAAGTAATGCTTTTATGACTGATAATTTCTCATAGATGATAATATATATAAAGTAAGTTAAGCATGCATAGCATGTTGGCTATTTAGGTAATTTTAAAGGTATATGAAAACAATTTTCTGGTTTCTAGCATTTTCTTGCTTCCTAGCATTTTTTCTGGACAATCTTTCAAAATATGCCATGGAACATTTTAAAATTATTTAAAGAATGAAAATGTACTTTATCGTAGGAATAATAGCATCGGTGGCAACCATGCACATGAATACCTACAGATCCCATTTGGTCTAAATGTTGTTAATGTCTGCCCAGCTAACAAGAGCACGCTTTGGTGGAAATCAGACAGAAGGGGACTGATTGGTAAAGGTACAGGAGAGAGAGAGAGAGATACATATGCTGTCTTACCCATGTGAAGATCAGTGCCTGAGCAGACTCCATAAAAGTCTAGAAATAAATTAACACAGTTCCGTTATTCTTGTTGGTTTCCTTCTCCTCTCCCCACAAACCAGTCTTTACTTTTCATGAGCAAACGTCATTTGTATACCACGTAAGATAAATCATGATGGCAGCCTATTAATGGTGTCACTTTGCTGGCTGGTGTGCAGAGCACTTGCCTACCTGGCCGGGGTTCCTGCACCGGCAGCCTTTCCCCGCTGCTGCGCCAGTCCTGCCTCCGGCACCACGGAGGGGAGCTTTGAGGCTTCCCTGGATCTGGGGAATGTGCCAGCCCTGAAGCTTCCTTTGCTCTTAGCATGTTTCCTGGGAACCAGTTCTGTTTATCATAATGTCACGGAAATGAGACAAGCTGCCTTAAGCCTGCCGGATCAGTGTTGACTCCTCCAAGGCACACCAGTAGCTGGAGAGTGCCTGTAGGCTCCACATTCCTGGGTTTTGCCATTGCTTCAGAGCTAAAGGATAGTAGAAGCATGCAACAGATGAGCTTTACACAAGAGTTTTCGAAATATTTAATATTTACTTTGGAGAGAACAAAGCATATGGATTCAGATAAAAAGATAGAAGCCCTGTCTTAGAAATGTCCTTTCTGTTTCCACACCGCTTTGACGTGTTGCTTGGATTACATCAAAATGCTTTTTAAGAAGCCCGTGCCTCCCCCTTGTTGGATGTGTATGGTCTCTTTTTCCTTTCTCCAAAAGCAGATGAGAGTGTGGCCCTGGATGCAACCCCGTGGCAGGGTCCCCTGCCGGGTGATCTGTTGCTCAGGGTTGTGCAGACAGGGGCCCCCAGGTAGGCTATCAGAGTTACAGGACTGTTACCCTGTGTTACTGTATCACAGTGAGGTGTAAAACCAGCAGAGAAACAATCTTAACTTTTACTAAATATATACAGACTATAGTCTCCTTATAGATTCTTACAGCTAGCACTGCCCTGCTGGTCTTCGTTATGTGCACTTTTAGCTATTAACGCCCAGAACCCGCACACCCCTCTCCCCTTCCACAAAATAGGAAAACGTGAGTTTTTGGCCTGTTTCAGAGCTTTCTTTGTTTCAACCTGTTTTGCCCTATAACTGGGGCAATTTAATGAGGTAGAGGGTGACCGTGGTCTCCTCCGCTACTTGTCACGGGATTTGGGGTTTGTGATCTTTTCCCACCAAGCAGTAGCAGTAAATGTTTGGGAGCAGTATATTTAAGGGAGGCCTTTAATTGCCCCATAGGGCTGCAGAACGCAATGATCTTGGCACGCATGTGTACATCCTTGTAAATAAATACAGTTGTGATAAATACATACACAAAAGCTACTGTCATGTCTGGAGAGGGGATCTGTCCTGCTGTAGCAGCCCACTGGGGTCACTGGGACAGAGTTCTGAGAAAGGGAAAACACATCCCTGATCTGGCAGGTTGTTGGGTTTTTTTCTGGCTTCGTTGTGAATCTCCAATAACCACYCCCACTGGAAATCCCAGCGGGGAAAAACACCAAGTGTGAAATGCCATAACATAACAAAAATATAAGAGTGTAAGGTCTAGAAGACTGTGTTAATAAAGAAATACAGCAGTCATGGATTGGAGATGTAGAGTGAGAGCTATGTAGGTCAGTGTATTTAATGGACTCCAGCATTAAGGTCTCACAAATACTTCTAGTATTATGCATATGATTAATTATTTTAGGAAACAATATATTGCATTCTCTAAACGTGTATATTCTTCTACATCTTTTCTTTAATAAAGGCAGGTGCATTAGTTACTATGAACACTGTGCAGATACCCAAGGGAAAGGAAAATTGTAACCAGTGCTTCTTACAAACTGCAAAATAACATAAAACAGCTTTTCAGTCCAGCAATGTCATGGCTGTGATGTCCAATCTTGTGTGCTCTGAAAGGATTAGAAGCAACAAAAGCCTTACACCATTTTGAAGAAAGATTCCAAGCTATTGCAGGGAATTTTTTGCGCAGTTATGAAATCTATAGATAGCTGTTTCTTCAGGATGAGTATTTCTTACATTAGCCCTTGGATTGCTGTCTTTTGAAATAAGTTTATCTTTTTCTGTTGTGTGTTTGGTTTGGGTTTTATGTTTGGTTTGCTTTTTTTAAAGAAAAATAGGAGTTTAGGTGGTGTTCTTCAGTTTGGAGTGTTTTCCACCATCCCTGTGGTAATTTTTGGGCAAAGTGCAGGTGAAGTCGTTAAGAGTGAACTGGCTGTAGTTTTTCTGACAAGTGAAATTTTAGATTTAATTATTTCTTAGGAAGATTGAGGGGAAAACAAAAAGAGAGTTCCCTGCTTTCCTGTGATGCGTGTCTCTGCTAGTCCTACTTTGCTGTGAGGTGAAGGTGTGAAGATTAAAGTTCACGTTCCTGCTTTACCTGAGCTTTTTGCTATATGTGGGAAACAGACTTGGAAGAAAACGGCACAAACAAAATTGGCAAACAGTGCAAATACAAAACAAAATTTGCTGAGGAGTCTTGGTCTTCTCTTTTAGCTGAGATTATTGTTGCCTTCAGGACTGATCTCTCTCACTCTTTGTAGGATCGTAGAGGAGGGGGTTAGATAAGTAGCTGTGTCATGTATTTTTTGGCCATAGGGCAAATGCTCTTACAAATTATTTCTGGTAACATTGTTCCTGCACAGTAATTCCAATAATGTTTAGCTTCCACAAGCAAGAAAATACATAGCTTATTAAGGCAGGGAAACATGGACTAAGTGGTGAATAAGTATTTTGTGATGATTTAGCAGTCAATAATTTCAGAGGTTGCCAAATTCTGTTATGAAAGACAATACTGGTTCATTAAGGACCTAAACAAGTGCCTAACTCAGACTTTCCTAGAATTACTGTGTTGAAGGTATTTTGCAAAATTATTCACAGCATCAAAGTCTGTGATGGCAAACCTTTTCCTTGTCACGTGTTGTGACCTGAAACTAAGCTCTGCAGCCATGCAGTATGTGGGACTTGTGTATCAAGGATGTGAATTACAAGGAATGAAATCAGAGCGTAAAATTAATGTGCTCAAATTATAGTGCATTAAAACTTTTGTGTTAATTACTCATTTGGAAAAGAGGAGGAATAACGTATGTGAACTAAGGTTGCTACTTTCATCTAAATAACAACCGAAAGCGCTTCAATGCCCGCATGTTATTGTGATTCCTTTAGCAGTTTGCCCAGAAGTTCTTCAGAACATTTTTAACCTAGTCAATAGTACATATATCAAAAGCTGCCTTAAGTATTGAAATGTGTTGCAAGTTCATTAATATATTGTGTTTCTAGTCCTGATACTGGATTCAGTATATTGTCACTATAAGGATGACCTTTTTTTCTTTCTTTTTTCCCCCATGATGTTCTTGAATTTGGTGTTGAAATTTGAAGACCCTCTAACAGCAGGATATGGGTTGTCACAGGGAGAGCAGAAAGCTTTTATCAGCTTCGGATTTTGTCTGTTGGGATAGAGTATGTCACGTTTGGGGACATTGGCACAGACAAAGGGAAGTGTTACCTCCTTTCTTCTGTTCTGTGGCGTGAAAGAAAGCTTTTTAGCAGGGGAGCAGCAGCAACGTTAAGCTCTTGGATCCTTATTTTTAAAAATGTTTTAATTTAATCTGTCCCTTTTCCCAACCTGGCTGTCGTACTATTAGTAATCAAAGGCTAAAGATTTGCTAGGGGAGATGATTGTAAAAAGCAAATGTTTAGCATCATGTTTCCATATTTTGACTTGAAGTTGTGCACTTAATTGCGCTATTCACAGCTCATGCTGTGCAAGCCAGAGAAGCCACCCAGTTGGAGCACAGAAGCAGTACTGTGTAACTTCTGTAAGTAATTGACCTGATGGACACTGTGAGTATTCGCAGCAAACCTTTTACGAGCTGACTGCACATCAAGAATAATTCTCCAGATAATGAGCACATTTGAGAATCTTGCTAACTGTTCATGGGCAATTTTCAGGCAGACGTCAAACGAGTTCAGCAGACGTTACTCGTCAACTGCACTATTTTGCCAATATTTTGGAATGCTGCTGTCCCTGCTAGGAGGTTGTTCATCTTTTTCTTTCAAGAAAGCCCATCCTATGTAAGTGCAGTTGCGTTAACGTAACCAGATCACAGTGGATGCCCATGATAGAAACCACAGCTCTTGAAGCCTGGCGTGTTGCCATAGTTGTAATCCATACTGTGTCACTAYCTACTGCTGAGGCATAATGTAGGTGCTGAGTGGAGGCAGGATGCTGAGCCCTGGGGATGACCCTGGGTGAGAAGCCAAGGGAGGCCGCAGCTGCTCATCCTGACACCCAGGAGCCTGTTAGGCAGAGCACAACTGAGTCAAATTAACACTGTGCATCTCTGCCAAAATGTACCTATTCCTTTCCCTGAAAAAAAAGAGGGAATGCAGCTGCTAAATTATTTAGCAAACTCTTCTCATTTTCCCTGAGGAGAGATTTTTGTAAGAGTTTTCTATGATCACAGCTTTCATCTGTATGTAGACCAAGACACTGAAATGTCTTCACCATTTATGAAGTCCTTAAATTACCTGAGGAAAAGTCTGTGATTATTACCAAGTCTTGTTGAGAAGATAATTATCCTGAACATTAAGAACACATCTACAAAGAAATCTGGGGGTGCTGTTATGTTCTTGGCTGTATGTTTTCATAGTAATTTCTTGAGGAAGTTCTGGACAGATGGCATAGGTGATTTTACAGGAGATTGCAAGCTCCTCTCTGGCAACTTCTTTTGAAGGTTTCTTAAATACTCTAAATGCTTTTGCTGTGCCTGGGTATAATGGACCTGAAACCAAATCAGTGCTGCAAAGGACGACCTTTCTCTCTAGAGTATATGTGGAAAGGGACTGTAATAGATGTAGGAGCCACAGTCTCAGATTGAGGGGAGGAAAGTACAAGCATTCATTTCAGGTCCGTGTTTTTTAGAAAAATCAGTTCTTCCACTTTGGGGGGGTCCCAGCTGTCGTATGTTAAAAAAAGCTGGCTTCCCTTCTCTTCCTTCAAAGGCAACAAGGACAAATATTTTCTGAAAATCAGGCTGTTTTAAGATATTGCATTTGTACATAGAGAATCATTCCTCGTTCACAGAAATATTGATGATGGGCTTTACCCTAGGCAGTAACTGAATGTGAAAGCAAGTATTTGCACAAGGGATTCTTTCATACTAATAGTTCTCTTTTCATGAATGCTGATTTGCAGATGGTTTATGCTGTATTTCATCACTGAATTGAAGAATTGATCTCTGGAAATGAATTTGGGATTTATAAATTATTTTTCAATACTTACTATGTGCTCTTAATATGAATGAAAAGTAAGAATGACTGTGCATTAGGGAATTTTATGAAAGCTTCTAAGTCTTATATAGGGAAAATGCAAGTTTTAGAATTTCCAGTAAATGTGCCCATGCTACCAAAACTTTGCTAACCTTTAAGGAGCTACTGCGGAGTCTTTTAAGAGTTAAAAGTTACTCTATGTGAAAGCAAATCTGCATATGAGTGACTTTTCTTATTTTCCACTTTATATTTTTTCAATGAGTATATCTCTATAAAAACGAGTTTTTCTGTTCTTTTTCAAGAACTACTGAGACAGCCTACATAAAACAATTAAACTTTATTTTCATTGCTTTTTTCTCATGCTTAAGAATGAATTATGCACCTATTTTTTCTCAACGAAATAATTTGCAAGTTAAAAAGTAAACAGTTTCCACCATGACTAAGCTGTGAAATGCAGTTTTCAGTTGCAGAAGATCAAACAGTTGAAAGAAACATTTAGGAATATTTGGATCAACACAAACGTCAGGTTTGCCATGACTGAGGGGACTGGGATAAGCTACTGGTTAGGAAATGTGAGCTTGGCATGAAGGACCATTCCTTGGCTGGCAGCGTACAGAGGTGGGATCTCAGTGTTGGTTTGAGCAGCCTTTCTCTCTGGCTTGGTTTGTACATCAGGAGCTTTGTAGCTATAAATTCCCATCCAAGTTTTGCAGCTCAGGAAGTATTTTCTATGCAGAAAATATTTCCCTGCTTTCTCCGAGCAGAGACTTGAGAGCTGCTAGGTTGGCCTCACACCGTCCAGTGATTTTCATACTCACCGAGCACTCCTCAGTGAGTCGGGTGATAGCAATCAGCCTCAGTATGAGTGGGGAGTAGCTGCCTTTTCTCGTGGTGAATAGGAGCCTGGTCTGCACCAGGTGTGGCTATGTGGGGCTTCTGTAGCTGCATTTTCTTCCTGGTAAATCTGACTCTGAATAAAACTGGCCTTGGAGAACCCCCTGTGCTGGTGGTGGAGGACAAAGTGGTGATAGATCAAGATTCAAGCTTGTCCAAACTGGATGCTGCGCCTGTCTGGGTTTGGGTATTTCAAAAGAGCAAAACATTCACAGTTGGTTTGCTAACCAGAAAAAAAGTATGATTTCCTAAAATCTGGTATTCATAGGAAATGGAAATTTTTTTTTTTTTTTTTATCCTATTTGGCATGTCTCAACATTACGTTTTCAGTAGCCCTCTTACTGTTTTGGTCATTTTTTTAAAACAACTCTCTTGCTCATAGTCGTTGTATGTTTGTGACAGCCTAGTCTTTTCCGAAGCCTCCAACAGTGGTATCACACAGCTGGCTCCATGTGGAAGGAGGTGAAAGGACAGACCAGACCCTGAGGACTGTCTGTAGGATGGAGGGGTTTCTAAAGTTTTAGCAAACTGGCTGTGCTTGGTCAGATATTAATCTAGAATGGTTAATAGTTAGATCTTACTCAACTCAAAATAATATTAGAACTTGGGACATGCCAATCAGCAGTTCTGTCTTGCTATATTGCTGTTGCAAGTGATTTACCTGGAGCCAGCACATGCTGCTGTTAATGGGAGTTTTGCTGCTGACTGCAGTAGCAGGCATTTTAAGCACACATGCTTTGCGCTAACTAAAGGGGAGAGAAAAGAAATGAAGGACACGAACTGAAAGAGCAGAATAATTTTAAGCAGAAATCTTTGTCTTTTTCTTTTCTTTTTTTCTTTTTTTTTTCTTTTAAAGTTGCCCAGGAGATGTCAAGTGTCAGATCTGTGCATTTTTTCCCCATGAATGCTTTTCAGAAACAATTTTAAAAAACACATTGTGACTTCGTGTTATGATAGGTCATTTGTGATTACATCAATTGCGTCCTGTTACAGCAGTAACGTGTAAATTGCATCTCCGTATGGTTATAAACTGATGTGAATAACATATTTCACTTTGGGTTACCATAGCCACAACCATTATTTTCTTTAGCTATTGTGCTGTGCTCTATTGTGAAATCTCACAGCAAGGTTCCTTAGCTCATGTCGCCACCAAATTGGTTACAATATTTTGCATCTAATGAAAGTTTAGGACAAAAAAAGCGCTTTTTCAAGGGGAAAACCTTTAGAACTGCTTTAACAAAATCTTTATTACTTGTGAAACTATTTTACATAATTTATTATCAGAGTCAATAGGTTAAATTATCTTCAAGTAATAGTGTTTGAAATCAAATATACTGCTGTTCTTGCCTTAACCTTCTTAAATGTCACTATTTCATTTCTTTTGTATTCACAGCGATGCCTGTGAAATGGTGGTCTGGGTTATGACACCAAGAATAGATGACAGTGGCCTTGATTATATAGATGCCTACCCTAGCGGCACTGCCATTCTCAATTAATCTTTGTCACAAAAAGGAGGAGTAACAATTATGTGAAGACTGGAACACCTGAAATCACACTTACAGTGTCTGTGGTGATGATAACTCATTGAACTGGATAATGATTCTACTTCCCATAATTCACATGCTATCAGGGGCATTGGAGGAAAAGTACAAACAATTAAAACTTTTGGATTTACTGGGAAAAGTTCTAAAATAGTTTTGAACCTGCCCATTAAGGTATCTGTCATGATGCTTTGGGAACTTTGCTTTTAACCTCATCAAAACTGGGGGCACTTTAGGCTGGAAACATTGATTGTTGCTATCTATAAATACATTTTTATAACCTCAGAGCATAGCTCTTATTGATAGACAGTTACTGGAGGGATTCTTCCCTATCTCAGATGTATCTGTACGATACCTATATTTATTGTAATTGTTATATATCTTTTACCTGTGAATGATAGGGAGAGATGTTTTAAAATGCTAAATATCGAGAATTCACATTATTTTCTCATTTCTTCCACAGCAATGAGGCTAGAAAATTTTGTAAACATTGAGTTTAGGTGATCATATAATAGAATAGCTCCAACTTCTTGTACTTAAGAAAAAATATTAGATATTATCAGATGTCCAAGGAAATTGTTGGCTGCTGTGACGCTGTGGCTACATGTGCATTTTTTTTTCTTTTCCCTGGAAATATTCCCCATGTTGAAGAGGTCCCAGAGCCTTGCTCTGTCCATCCAGGAACAGGTTGCAGTTCAGTTTTTTTCATGTTTGCATTACAGAAATTAATGTGAAGCTATGTTGTGAAGTATTTGTCACCGTGAGCTATTTATAAGCCAAGCTTCAAGTTTCTAATTCTCTTTGTGAAGTAGTTGTGATATATTTAACGCAAGCTGCTGCTTTCAAAATTGCACCTGTCTCTCACAGAACTGTAACATAACCGCCCCNCTAAACAAACAAATGACTTTTGTCTTCAACCTGGAAAATATGGCCCATACTTCAGCCAGATGACTTATTCTCAAATATGTGAAAAACATTTCCTAGACGTACACTTTTTTCTTTTTTCTTTGGTAATTGGTTAGTCATGATTGAAATTCCCCAGTTTACAGGAACTTTTCTGGGCATGGTTTTCTGATAGCATCGCCTTAAATCTGGCAGAGACAAGTAACTGCAGCTCTGACATAGCCGGGTGGTGGCTGCCTGCAGCTGGCTGCGCCCCCTCCCCTCCGGCTGGCAGGTATTCCTGGGGCGCTCCCCTGGCGCCTCTCCAGCTGTGGCGCTGAGCGCCTGCAGTGCCGGCTGGGCTTTCCAAACAAGTTATTTTACAGAGAAGGGATAGTCCTCTTGGAAAAGTGGGGTTTGCCTCCTCTTTGCACTGAAAGGAGCTGGAATGACATTTTATTGGCCTGGCTGTTTGCTTAAATACATGGAGTGGTGCTTTCCCGCTAAGGAGCTGGTGTACGTGCTCACGGGCCCACTGACCGGAGCGCAGCTTAGTCCAGCTGAGGGCCAGCACTTCTGGCTATTAGCTATATATGATTGCCTTTACAACAAAGACTGGAAACATGTTTCTTTTCACTTTGTCATAACTAAATGGTAGATGGGGTTTTGCTCGAACTTAAATGAAAACCTACTTTTACTGGGGATTGAACAAGAAAAATTCAGCTTCAGAGGAGGGCTTTTTTTGCAAAGCTGTTAACATTTGAGAGCAAGGTAGTGTCGGGCTCTTTCAACTAGCACATATGGAGCGTTTCACAGACATGACTCCAGACAGTCTGTCAACATGTAGTTTTCTGAAGCTTGTGGTTGAAAGGACCATTGCACAATGTTACACTTACACATTCGTAGAACATACATTCAACACAAGAGGCCATATCTCTTGGCAAGGATTTAAAAATGGGCTCATAGTAATAGGAGGTTTTTGGGTGAATCAAATAAAGGAGTGCATGCTGCAGTGAATTGGTAAATATATATCCTTGTGAATCCACAGGAGTAAATTTGTTCTCATTCTTCTATGATATTTCAAAAGTGCAGTAAATTATGTCCTCAGCTGAGAGACAAGTTTGAACAATACTGTTTGGGATCATAAATGGGTTGCTGCTTCCTTAGCTGAACTGTTGTCCTGGTTTTGGCTGGGATAGAGTTAATTTTCTTCCTAGTAGCTGGTATAGTGCTGTGTTTTGGATTTAGTATGAGAATGATGTTGGTAACACACTGATGTTCTAGTTGTTGCTAAGTAGTGCTTAGACTAGTTAAGGACTTTTCAGCTTCTCATGCCCTGCCAGCAAGAAGCTGGGAGGGGGCACAGCCAGGACAGCTGACCCAAACTGGCCAAAGGGATATTGCATACCATATGACATCATGCTCAGTATATAAGCTGGGGGGAGTTGGCCGGGGGGTGAGGACCGCTGCTTGGGAACTGGCTGGGCATCAGTCGGCAGGTGGTGGGGAGTTGCATTGTGTGTCACTTGTTTTGTTTATTCTTTTATCATCGTTACTATTATTTTCCCTTCCTTTTCTGTTTTATTAAGCTGTCTTTATCTCAACCCACAAATTTTACTTCGCTCCCCTGCCCCCCATCCCACTGCAGGGGGGAGTGAGCGAGTGGCTGTGTGGTGTTTAGCTGTCTGCTGGGTTAAACCACAACAACTGTAAACCCATTCTGTGTTATCAGCTATGCCTATTTAGTCCACCCTCTTCCCCAAAAGAATGTTTCTTTATTTTTCCACTTTATTCCCTTTATGAAAATTGTGAACATTGTCTATTAGTCTCAGTGAAAGAAACCTGGGTGCCTCTGGAGAAAGCAGCCAGTTAACAGCTCTTCCATTTGTCCTCAGATCAGAGTTTAGCTTGAGCCCTATGAGAGTTGTTGTAGGCAAAAATTGAGGAAGTTTTCTCACAAACTGTTATTGATGAACAGTTTGTGAGAATTTCTCAGTTAATAACTCTTATCTCCCAGCTGGGCAGAATATGGATGATAATCTCGAGTATCTAATAAAGCTGCAGGAAGAACTGCATTCTGGTAAAGAGTAAATCTGAATTCCTGTTTCAACTCACTTTTATCACTTACGTCATTAGAGATGTCCTTCATGTGTACTTTTAAAGTTTTCACTAGGTAGCATAAATTTCAAATCTCGAAGAACTGTGTGAGTAGTCAGGAATACTAACTCTGATTTCTTACATCTTTTGTCTGTGAGCCTTCCTAATTAGGAGTATTTGCAGTGACTGGTAACTAGGAAAATAGCTAAGCAAACTTCTTCCTAATGTGCATGCATGTGTGTTTGTCTTTTTTTCCCTAAACATAACAGGGCCCATTTCTGTGGGCTCATTATGCTGCCAGCACATTTTGCTTTCTCTTTTTCCTATTGTGACTAGGGAAGCGTAACCATTGCAATTGCAACTTCTCAGAATAATTGGAAAGTCTCCAGCTGGCTTCTCCACCTGTAACTGCATTGCCCCTAGTGGGTTGATGTAGGTGTAGACTCATTGTCTATATTGAAGGATTTCTCAAAACATAGGCAAAGTAGTGTTATGTAAAGGATGGCCTCGAGCATATTCAGAGTTGAAAAGCAGGGAAAGCAGTCTTCCTCCTCCTTTCGGCTTGACTTTTACTGATACTCTACTGTGGCATGGGTAAAGCATGCGATTACAGTGCTGCTCCAGAGAAGATTATGCAGCAACTTGTACACAGCATTGCTCAGTGCTTTCTGTTGCTCTGCTTTGGTGCGTTGCGCCATTAGCATCACTGATGCCAAGGATGGCTGTCTGCCTTGATTCTGATGCAGCTTAACAGACAAAATTATCTTTTTATCACCCACTTTTCTTTGGGATGTGTTGGCTTCTGCTTGGATAGGAATTTAATGCACTACTGATAGAAATCAACTTTGTGAACCAATAAACAGTAAATATGTTCTGTCACTGTGCCCAAGGGGAATCATATCATACCTTAGTTATCCATGTATTCAAGGCCAAGCCTTAAGGAGAGAAAGACTGTACATGAATATACAGTGTAAAAATGTAGTTTCCCTCTGTTAGTTCTCCATCTGTGGACCTTCAAGAGCTTTATAAACACAAGCTCACTGAGCAGCTGTATACCCCAGGGAGGCAGGTAATATGGTAATAAAATCTGCCAAGCAAGTTAAGGGTCCAAACCTTGATACATACCTCAGGGTTGTAAGAATTAAATAGAGCAGTTCCACAAGGAGACATTCTTCTGGGAGACTCTTTTTCTTATAGAAGCAACATAAGATCAAACCCTGCTTTTGATCATTTTCCAAACTTCAGGGGTGCTTAGTCTTTGAGTAGAATCAGAAGAGATTACTATATAAATAACATGAACTCAGACCTTCTCTGGAGGAAGGTGTTTGGCTCATAGCATGGCTGGAAACAACAGGGATTCTCCTGAGCATGTTTAAACTCTGTGCAGGTCTCCCTCAACATCCTAAACCCTTCTCTCACTTTTGGCGGTCTCCTTTCAGCATTATTTTAATCTGAGAGCTCTCTTGAACAAAAGGGATTTTAAAGCAGTCTGCAATCTGTGGTTTCATTTATTTCCCAGCTATTCTGATATCAAAGGTAGCACAAAGCAAAAATGATATGAAATGCAGTAAAGCAGCTGCCGGGCCAACTGTTGTGGGATCACACAGGCCATGGGAGGAACACTGCTTTGCTATGTGACCGAATGCTTGATGTGGGAGTCTGTTAGATGACACAGCCAGTGTCTCCTCTGGCGCTTTCTACCTAGTGAGGAAGAAGGTGTGCTCTGACTCACTCTCCTCATGGAAAAAGCCAGGAAACATGAGGGTTGATGCAAACATCAGTAACCCTTTGTCCTGCTGCTTGGGAGAAAATAATTGTTTTCCTGGCACTCATTCAACGCAGGGTCAGAGCTGCTGGAGAGGCAGGGGGTGTCTGGCTAAACCCTGCYGGGTACACAAAGGAGGACAGGCAATCCTGCCTGGGGTGTGTGGAGTGAAGCTTCCCCATACTGTGTGGTTCAAGGTGAGCAGAAGACAAACAAGCTAAATGCACAAAATTTCAAATTATTCTCTAAAAGCCTTTCTTGCTACTGATGCAATGAAGAATAATGCCCCTTAGCGGAGGGATGTAAATAATTTCTTGATAGTTTCTTTTGGCTATGTGGTAACAACGGAACTAGGAGCTGCCCAATACTTTTAAAGAGAACTTAAATGTTTTGTTATTCTTTCATACTCTTAAAAGCTCTCTCTTTCTCTGTCCTCTTCTTTGAACAAATTAATTTGCCAGTCTGTATAGCTCAGAGTGCACGTACTTTGCAAAGACACTGCCATCTGCCATTTAGTTTCCTTTCTAAGCTGTGATCTTAGACATATATTTCAGGGAAAAGGAAGCCAAGTGGTTGAGTTTATTTTCCCTTTGTGTGAACAACAATGGGAATAATTCCAGAGCCAGGCAGCAAGGCTGCCTGAAATGCCAACTGCAAATCACCTTTTCAGTGAGGCATAAATTCATTCTGTGAAAAATATGCACAAACTGGGGAAAAGAGCTCCATTTCAATTCTTCCCCCTGTCCACTGGCTCGATCAATTAAACTCCAAATAGGAAGTTTTTGAAATGATTTATGTCGAATTGGTTTTTTTACTTTTCCTAACTCCTATTCCTGACCATCTCCCCTCCCTCTCAACCCCTTGCCATACATGCCTCCTGCAGAAGACGGTGGAGCGGCGGAGGGTGCTGCCAGGCRCCCAGCAGGGCCAAGGCTGCACATCCTTGGGTCAGCCCAGGCTGCCCACAAGGCAGCCCCTCGCCTCCAGCYGGGGCACGGCCCTCCCTGCAATCAGGTACCCCTTAGTGACTGAGAGGGATTAACAGTCGCTGCCTGTGGGCAGGGGGAGCGAGAGGAGGAGAAAGGGGGTCACTTTGCCCCTTCTCAGCTGTTTGTGCCTTGTTTTTGGAAATGAGTGCTTCAGTAGCTGAGAAATACGATGTGAGATCAAGATGGAAAACATTTTTTTGCATCTGCACCTGGGAATTAGAGCCCCAGTGTCCGTGTAAGCCAGCACTGCCACAAAAATATCCATGCATTTGTTAATACTTTATGATTATTTTTAGTCAGATCAGTTTCCCAGTCAGATTTGCCTCATGGTCACACAAAAGCCTGGATCAGCACAGCTAAGGGGCATCATCAGCCTGAATTGAGAGGCTGGGGCAAAACAGAGCAGACTCATTTTTCATGGCCGCGCTCCTGCCTTCAACGATCATCAGAGAGCATCACCTTTTTCCTCTGGAGACTGTAGCAGTAGTCCCAAGGTTTCTTTCTACCAGAATAAGACCAAGCAAACAGCTCCTTTCTTCTTCTTGCATCAATTGCAAACAAGTGATAAAATAAAAAGCCTTTGCTTGCCTATTAAATATTTAGGTTTAAATTTCAGTGATGACTGGAATGTTTTGGAAATCAATTCAAGCACTTCTTGAGAATTAAAAAAAAAAACCTCTCCCTTTTTTCATTTTTTCATTTGTTTTCACAATACCTAATGATTCTTTGTATCTTTGACTCTCCTGAGATCACTTTGAACTTAAACTGGAAACTTAATTGGATTTTAGCAGGAAACTTGTTCATGCATATAGCAGCTTTAAAGGGCATGAATAGTATAGTGTTTGAGAATGTGCCGCTATTTGAAAGATTGATGTGATTTTCTGATTTTGACGTAAAATGAAAACATAGTGAGGGGCTGTCACAAGCCTCTGAATCAGCCAGATTCTTTTTACAAGCTGAAGACAGCTCTTGGCTCAGGTAGGCTATTCACCCACATGTGCCTTTGCCAAAACAGAGTGTGTGTGTCAGGGCTTTTTTTGCTGCTGTTTTTTCCTCCAGATGGTGTAACGAGGGATAGACTGCTCGTTGCTTGCCAAGGGTTGTATAATATTGTGGCAAAATGAAATCCCAAGCTGCAGTTTTGAAGGTAGCATATCAATCACTTACTCATCAGGTTCCTACACTTCTTGCGTGTAGGGTCAAACCTCTGTCATCAGGCCAAACCTTTAACAAGTTTGATCCAAATGTTTTGAGAGTGGTGAAATTTGGTATGTTTCCACTCCAAATGCTGGTTAAAGCGTCCACTGTTAGGATGGTAAGAGCCAATATGCAGCTGATCCTTTTTTTCTTCTGTACCTCAAACCTAAGTCGCTAAATCCCTCAGGTCAGCTAAAAATAATAATGCTTTGGGTTTGCATGTGATTTTTCTCTATAGTACATCTAAAGTAAAAGCAAGAAGTATTTGGTGTCACAAATGATTTACTTCCATGGTTGTGATTAAGTAATTTAGTAGCTTTTGAAACACACTTTGAGTTTGGGATTTCCCAGGAAATTTTTAAAAATAATTTCTTGCATCTAAATGAAGTTATAATAATAAATAGAGATAAAAATGAGATAGGATAGTTTTCTAGCTAAAGGGTCTGTAGTTTTTCACCAGATTGATATCTGAGTCTTCTTCCTGTTAACACTCATCTTCAAAATAAACCTGATATGAATTGCACCTTCACTGGGTAACAAAATGGCAGAATGATCCACCTTCTGGCTCTCGGGTGTTTGAGAGTGATTAAACACATCTAGGAAAAAAGTTACCCCCTGAGAGTGGCATGTACACACAATTTAGTAGCTGTCATCTACAAAGCTTCCAATACAGAGAGACAAAAACAGTTGGGGGAAGTCAATCATCTCCATCATCTTTCAGCTTTAACTTCTTTGTCATAAACACTTTTTGTTATAGGGACTGTGTTCATTCAATCTCACAGCAATCCAAGATAGCCAAAGTGGTGGTGACTTAAAATTAGTGCACTGACATTTATGATAATAAAAGTAATTTTAATATGGTGATACACTGCCTTTTTAATCAACTACCACAAATAGTCTCTGTCATGTAGCAGGAGAGAGCAGGATAGTCAGTATTATATAATATTTTTTAAATACTTCAGAATGACAGCTTGTATGAAAAACACATGTAAGAAGATTGCTTTGCCATGAGCTATAAAACATAGCAAAAATCCTCCAAAAAACAAGAACTGTTTTTAAGAGTGATCTGACAAGCTAAATAAGAGTAGGCTTGCTAATTTAGGCTGTCTGGAAGGAGCGTAGATGCAATTTTCAGCATCTTAGTGATATGACAACAGACAAAATCTATAAACTTTCTTTAGGTGCCCTGTACGCTGTATTTGGACCACCAAAAGCATTTTCTGCCTTAAGCGATACCAGATTATTATCCTCGCTGGCAGGAAACAACCTGTAAATTATAGCTATATCTGGCACATATGGAAGAAAAGCCATCAGATGGTATCATACACAAAAAATGGTTTTTCGGTTGCCTTGGTCAAGTAACTAAAAGTTTAGACCTATCATCTTTTAATTTGAGGAATGATGAAACCAGCAGTGACAAGAACAAAAACTGCAAGTTTCTAAAAGTAGATATATTGAATTGAGAGGTAGGTCATTTGTCAGCCACCCCTGTAGATAAAATAAAATGGAAGACAAAAAAGTTTGCTTGGTATCACAAAGCCAGAGACTGCAGCACAAGATTACATATTCTAAGGCATCTACCTCTCTCTGTGTACACCTCCAGAGACACCAAAAAGGGTCTTAAATTTCAGCATGCTCCAGCATCTCAAGTTCTGGAGGGAGAGAGAGACTGCAGAGAGTTATCTTTATACAGCTGACATCTGTAGCCTCAAATGCCATCCATAAATTAGGCCCCTATCAAATAACAGTGCCCCTAGGCATCTGCTGTTTAAAAACTGCCCTTCAGAGGGAATGGGCAATCTTCTGTAGGATGTATTAGGCATTTTACAGTCCTCACAAGAAACCAGCCTGAAAAATAGGTACCAAACCAATTAAATCATCTCTGTTGGCGGATCTCCTTTAAGTCTCTGAAAACCTGCTGAGAGAAGTGAAGTTACTTTTGCAGTATTTTTCAGATGTTGTTTAGCTGTAACTTTACCTGATACATGCAGAAAAGGAATATAGCAGGGCATTTCAATTCTGCCTTTCTTCTCCATTTGGCAGTTGATCTTGAGTGCCCACGTAGCCTATTAAACTCATTTTTTTAATAGCTTTACTATTGACATTTGAGATTAAATGCCAGGGAATGAAAGAAATTTTTTTTAAGGACTATGAATTTTTGTTTCAATACAACTTTGTCAGGACCACAAGACTGTAACAGCCTGCTGTAGTGTGTTATTTCAATCATTTCTTTCTACCTACAAAAAATACCTCTGATTAGTACAGTTACTCTCCCTTTGTTACAAGGTTTATACAAAATTTGCTAGTGTTAATACAATTGAACTTAATGGGAGCTGTGAATGCTTGGCACTATCTTGTTCCTGTTTGCAGTGCTCGCTTATCTCCTCTCATCCGATAAGCTACAAAGCAGGATAACTGCTTTATGAAAGCAGTGGTGAATCTTGGCGCTACAACACTACAGTAAAGGATTTCTTCAGTGCTAAAATGATGCTATTCTCACCCACCCAATCCTTACTCAGTCTGAAAAAGATGGAGGCCAGAGACCTGTGATGCTTTAGAGGCTGGCCTGAGAGCGCCTGCCTGGACTGCCCGCCACGTGGCCAGCAGTGGTGGTGAGCACAAAACCCTTGTGTGGGGAGGTCTGCTTCAGAGCCAGCGCCTGGTGCTTTTGCCTCTCATGTTGGCTCTGGGGCAGCATCCCAGCAGATCTGTGTTAAGACCTGGGAACCTAGTTCTGTGACTTTCTACCAAAAATCCAGGAGAGTCCATGGAAAGCTCATACTGGATTTGGTAGCTATTGGCAATCTAAAGATGTACCACGCAGAACGCTGTTTTTCAATATTTTCAGCTGGCAGAAACGTAAAACCCTGTAAACTCTATTTTTAACTCTCTGTAGACAGAATATTCCGATCCAGTGCATCCAATTGCCTTTAAATACTTGGTACTTTCTCTGAGATTATGATCGTAAAGGAGAGAGCTAAAGTCATTTACAGATATTACAGATTTAGTGAAGACTTCAGAGTGATTTGCATGTCTAGTGTTAGTCTAACACTAATTTAGAGCTCAACTCATCTAGATGAAAGAATTTTCATCAAAACTATTCTGGAGAAGACAAGAATCACTTGATTTTGTATCTTAAAACTGCTGCTGTGTGATCAGATGCTTTTGCAAACTTAATCAAAGCATTTACAGAAAACAGCTTCTTTTTATCATTATCTGCAGCACTATCACTTTTCTAATTGGACTTGAACGATTCTTATTCCAGAATAAACTATACTTTCTACTGTTACCTGCTGCGTAATAGACCACTGCAGCTTGCGTCTGCTTCACAGAATACGTCAGTCTGTCTCGTTAGACTGAAGATATCGGAGAACACCGTACATGGCACTATTTGTTTCAGGTGTGTCACTACAATTCTTTCCTCCCTGCTCTTTCTTACTGTAACTTGTCCATTGCTTCCAAACTGGTCACGTGAAACTATTCTGGATTGGTATCTTTAAAGCTTCCCGTGAATGGCCATGTGTTTGATCTCAATGGTGGATGAAGTATTTAAATAATGATGGAAGCAATTGTAGCACAATAATTGTGCTAAGATTTCAGAAGTCAATAATGATTTTAGTTGCTACAGGCTTAGGGTAGCGTGAATGTGAATGCAATAGCATTATATTTTGGTATGCTTCATGAAATAAAATTTTCCAGTTCTGTGTCTCACTTTTAGAAGTGGTAGGGCACACATGTGTAAGTTAAACTTTTTCAGTGTTTTCACATGGTCTGAAACAATCCCAAACTTTCAAGGGCAATGAGTGGTAAAAGAGGTGCTCGTGAGGTGTTTATATTAATTGTGATTGTATGCAGCCTAATAATACGCTTTCTGCTCTCCTGCTTGATGGAAACTTTTTCTTGATCTCCACTGGATATTAAGCAATTTAATGACTTGATGTGCAAGAACAAAGTGATTGCAGAAGTACTGTCAGCCAGCTAAAACTGAGCGTGCAGCTCATTTTGCTGCTCTGCATTCTGTCTAAATGGGGCATTTAATTATAGGCATCGCATTTGGGAGGAGTTCTTTGGTTTACAGCAGATGCCTGATAATGTAATCTGGAGTTTTCTTCTTCTGCCCTGAACAGATGCATCTCATATTGAATGTTATAGCAAAGACTTTGCCTGAGGGTTTGCCTGAACATTGTAGTTGTTTGTATCCCAGTGCATAAGAAAAGATCTTCAGGGAGCAAACCTAGCCCAGAAATCTATTGCTGAAGTCTGCTAGAAGGACCCACAACTTGCACACAGCTTGGCATGCAGTGCTTTCTCAGTGGCTAATGAAAGGGTTTTTGGCCAAAACTGTGGCTGTCTTTCCCCTTGCTTTTGTGAAGGTTATTGCAGTCTGCCTGGGCCTCCCAGTGTAAATAGCATTTACACAACCAGTGTTGTCAGAGGTTACTTGAGGAGAGATTCTTCCTTTCTGCTGCTTGTACTTCTCTCTGCTCCAAGATCACGTGCACATACGGATACAGTTTCCAGTTACAGTTTTGACATTTAAATCTATACATGAGTCGCAAGCTTCTTCTTGTGCTACTGTCTTTGCTGTCATCTCTGTTTCTTCTCTACCGGGAAGGGTCTTGTGATGTTTGCAAGCTTTTTGTTGCTTAGTATCTTCTTGAAGGGCACCCAAAATTGTATTAAATACTTCTGAAATGTCTCCACAGTATGTTTCTAGTATGTTTTCAGGCCTGTTATGATTTTTTTTTTTTTTTTTTTTTTTTTTATTTTAGTATTTTGAATAGAGCCTAGACTGGTATGTTAGATAGAGTCCTAAGAAATAGAGCTCTTTACTATGACCCCTGTGTTGCCTCATGGAAGGCTAGTTAACTACTGAACATCTGCAGCTTCCTACCAGGGATGTATAGCAGCGTTTGATCAGCAGCAACTGCATGGCCATAGACTCCAAACATGAGAAATCCAGTATATCTTCTGAGAAAAGGCTAATTTACCGAGGTCATTTGAAAGTCCTGCTGATGCCTGGTTTTCTGTCTCCTGTGCCTATAATTGGCCTGGGCAACGCATGCCTGTTTATATCTCACAACATGCAATGCTTTATTTTTCTGCTAAAGGTTATGCTGTTTAACTGATTAATTGTTCAATGCTAACAGAATAGATTTAGCAGTGGCAGCTCCTGGATTTTAAGAAGATGCAGCACACTGACTTTGTAAATGTAACATCTGGCTTTTCCTATTTTAACATATGATAATACTTAAAGAGCTAGTCAGGCTTCTGGGATTTTAAATACCAGATGGGAATTTTATATTCCCTGTATACTGTGTCGTATCTAGTAAATACCAAAAGAAGCGGTGGCTGACTCAAAGAGGACGTGCACTTTTCAGCTGTCCTGGTTTTAGCTGGGATAGAGTTAATTTTCTTCCTAGTAGCTGGTACAGTGCTGTGTTTTGGATTTAGTATGAGAATGATGTTGATAACACACTGATGTTTTAGTTGTTGCTAAGTAGTGCTTAGACTAGTCAAGGACTTTTCAGCTTCTCATGCCCTGCCAGCGAGAAGCTGGGAGGGGGCACAGCCAGGACAGCTGACCCAAACTGACCAAAGGGATATTCCATACSATATGATGTCATGATCAGTATATAAGCTGGGGGGAGTTGGTTGGGGGGCGACGACCGCTGCTCGGGAACTGGCTGGGCATTGGTCAGCAGGTGGTGAGCAATTGCTTTGTGCATCACTTATTTTGGATATTCTTTTATCATCATCATTATTACTATTATTTTCCCTTCCTTTTCTGTTCTATTAAGCTGTCTTTATCTCAACCCATGAATTTGACTCCCCCCACCACCCCCCCCGATTCTCTCCCCCATCCCACTGCGGGGGGAGTGAGTGAAAGGCTGTGTGGTGTTTAGCTGCCTGCCAGGTTAAACCACAACATCAACTCACAAATGATTGTGCATTCATTTCTGTTGCTACTTTAAAAATTCTCATTGTCACCTCTGTCCTGTCACCACTCTAAGCCTTGTCCATGTCCAGCACGTCTGCTTATCACTTCTATAACACTTTTTTTAGGAGCAAGGTGCTGCATTCTTCTTTTATTGGCACTATGGTAGGAACTAAACTTAACAACAACTGGCAGTAAGGAACTGGGCTGTGCCCAGATCAAGATTTTCATGCTCTCAAGCATTTTAATGTAAACACCATTATTTTCAAAATACATAAGGTCTTTAGAGTCTTTACTCTGTGTTAGAAAAACAACAATATAAAAAACCAAGCAGACTACAAGCCAAACAATTTTTAAAATCCTGATGATGGATTTCTGATGCTCTCGCATACAAGTCCACTCTGTTTTGTGTTCTGTTACCTGTTATGCTTTACAAGCAGCACAGAAATGAACCTAAAGTAGTCAAGATAAAGTAACTCTTAGATTCTCTTAAATGACAAGCAAGCTGCAGCAGCCTCTACACATATAGCTCCTGTGCGTCAACTGCTACATCTAGTCTGCTAGTGGGAAGAGAAATAATCTGTTTCTGATGAAACAACTCTTTAAGATGGATGGTGTCAGTAGTGGAGATGATGAGACACATGTAAGAGTAAACATGTATAGTCCAGTATAACAGCTCATTAGATAGTTGCAACAGTCGTTGCCACTTTCATATTTTCAGGCTTTAACTAAAGATCTGCATCTCCTTTAATGAGGATATTGCTTAAAGTGGTAGGAAAATTAATGATCAGAATTTTGATATGAATGGAACCCTAAAAGTCATATTAATTTAATTTGGACATGTTTAGATGTGAAAACGTTGTTTTAATTTTTAAAATTAAGCATTTTAAAAGCTTTGAAATACTTAAATATATCTTATTTATGATTCCTTGTCGTGATTAGAAATGTAAACACTGAATAGCTGGAGAAAGAGTGCCTGTTCACTTGAGATTTACTGCTTACTATTGCAGTCTCAGAAATTAAGATGCTCATCTGAGCTCCAAACCTTTAAATATTTGCTTTTGTCTTCTAATGGATAAGGACATTCCATTGAAAATACCAAATCACATAAACTGCATAATTAGCACTGAATTCCCTGTATAAAGAACAGTAATCTAGAATTGTCAGACTATAATCCTTGTTCCTCATGATAAATCTGCTGCATAGCCATTAAGTTATTATAGTATCATACAGTTAAGCGATTAAAATAAAAATGAAACTTGTGTTATCTGACATTTTCAAATTGTGGTTTTGATGGACAATATGAAAACAGAAATAGTGAAAGAAGAGTTTTATATTCCTCCCATTTCACTGACCTTCATCCTTATTTCCAGCTTTTCTGCTCAAATATCAAAAGATCTAGTGTAATAAAGGATGACAGGAACATCTGACAACACTCTCTCTTAAGTCTTGTTGAATAAAACATTCAGTGGAAATGCTTCCTGGCGCCAGCAGGTTAGCATTAAAGTGTAATGGTTTTAAAGGAAGCCTAAACCACCCCTCTGACAAACGACAGCTCCAGATTTTAAAATTAAGATTTGAGATAAAGATGCTGCTGAAGTTATAAAAAAAAATGTACCCAGCAGTTGTCTAATGCACATGCTCATGACAATACTATTTGTCTGTCAGAAAATCACCTGCATTGGTGATCTAACGCTGATGATGCTGGCACACGTTATGTAAAGTAGAAGCCCTGATCATGTTGTCAGTCACGCAGCCAGGGTTCTTGCCTTTCTCTTTTATACAAGTTCCCCTTTCAAATTTCTCTAGCATAGTTGGAGGGACCAGTTTGTCTGAGCTTTGAATTAACAGTTGTTGCCATTTGCTTGAAAAATAAATCAGAAAAAAACAGCCTATAAAAGCTATATTATTTTGCTTATTTGTTTTCAGTAATAACCATGCTAAATACTAAAAATACTGAAGGCTTATATTTTAGCTAAGCTATTCTGGACAAAATTCTCAAAACTACACATACGTGTTGAAGCCTAATATAAGAGTGTAAATTCCAGGCAATTATTTGGACATATCTGCACATGCTTCCCACATGGGTTTTTTGCATACCAGGTTTGAAAAACCATGGACACGGTACAAGCTGAAGTTGACTTCTGCTGTGAACTAGTCAGTGTGTTTGCACAGCTTTCCTAGCATTCTCCAGCCTCCCCAAAGCCACACCACCAGGGAACATTGTCTCCTTCAACCTCTGATGCAATCAGAAGAGCCTGTTCTTTATGGGTAATTATGAATGCAGAATCCTTTTTCAGTGTGTTACGTAATATGTTCAATTACTTTGAATTGCTGTTAGTATTTTTCCAAATTGAATTGAGGAATACAGGTTTTTTTGTTCTTTTGTTTTTGTTGTTTTTTTTGTTGTTTTTTTTTTTTTTTTTTTAATGCTATATCCAGATACTTAAAATTCAAGACTACTAGTATGGGCTCCTTGCCGTCATTTATTGCTCAGGCAGCATTCAAGGAGGATCGGAGTCACTGGAATGAGAATGAAGCTCTCCTCATCACTTCACTCATTTTACATTTCTCTTGGAAAAGTTATCTTTCTGGGAATCATTTTTCCTCCACTTTTCAAAAAAGGGATATCAATAAAACTTGGAAATTTGAATGTAGATTTCAAAGATCTATGTTTAAAAATATGAAATCAAGTTCAGCGTCAGGCAATACTGACCAAAAGTGTCTTTTGTTTGGTTTCTTGGTAACAAAGCTTCAAGATAAAATAAACAAAACATTGCTTAAGTTGATAGGTACAGTTTTAGGTTTAGAATTCTTTTAAAACTTCAAAAGAAAATGCCTTATTTCACTCTTAAAAGCTCAGGTAATTATCTAAAAGTTGGGCTATTTCTTATTCAAAGACGTTTCTGGTCTCATTATCCTTATGCAGACACAACTCCTATTGGAATCATCCTGAACTTTGCTTCTGTGACTAGTATGGGTTTGAATGAGACACTGAGATTTCCAGGAGGCTCATTGTTACACTTCTTATGCTTTGCTGTATCTTCCATTCCACTCCTCCTTTACTGTGGCAGAACTACTGCCCAGTTTTCTTTTGTTCCAAAAATCTATTCTTTTTTTTTTTTTTTTTTTTTTTTGAAAAAAACAAAAACAGAGGGGGGAAAAAATCTCTGTATCAAAGGAAATGAATATTTGTGTTTCAGGGAATACTTCCTTTTAAAAGTTCCTTGAAAAACTGCCATCAAATAAAACCTGAGATATATTCTGGGTGGACTGTGGTGTATAAATATCTGTATTTTGACCCGACCTGTTTTAAGCAAGTCCATTAACAAGAACACAATTCATTTGATTTTTACATTGGTATACAACAGCAGGCAAATTAACTAGATACTGAGTATATTTAAATTATAATTTCTCCTGGCGGTAGATCATACGGTGAAATAATTTTTCCAGAGATCCCTCTCCCTGCCTTCTAACAGCCTGCTGTTTCTTGCCACTGTTATCATCAGAAAGTTCTTACAGACTAAAATATACTAAATAAAGCAGATATTAGCCAAGAAATAGATGTAAAAGCCACTACAATAAGCGCTCCTTATCATGGAGTGGCCCATACACATAGGATTTCCAGGGTGCAACAAACTTCATCCAGTGCATCAGATGCCCCTGGGAAAACTCTTTAGAGAAAATGAAACACTATGCACTGAGTGAATTCATTCAAATATGTGAGAACAGACAAAAGTGTATAATTGTGAGAATACAGCTTCATCTTTAACGTCATCCTTGCATGGAAGATGAGCTTGGAAAAGAAGTTTCTTAGGACTCTTGGATACAAATCATGTATTCAATATTGTTTTTTATGGCATATCACAGTTTTCTGTGCAAGACACCCTTGGTGTTCCAAGGACAATAATTAATTGGTTATCTGTCAAGCTTATCCCACAGGACCTAATCATTGCCCTTTTTGCTAACGTTCCCATCTTCTCCAAAGGTGCTTTTTCTTTCAAATTTTATAAGCAATTACCATAATTAATTTAAACATGGAGATTTGTTTGCAAGCTGCCCTTAGCCTGAAGTCTGTGGTTTCTTTTTCAGGCCTTGCTGGTGTTGCATGCCTAAAACCACKTCTGTTCTTTTGTCTGCTATATAATATTGTCTCACAAAAAGTGCTACCTCTCCCTACAAACTGAGTCTTACTTAGAAAATTCATTAATTAGTTCCCATTATCCTTCCTACCTTGCATATTTTCCTCTATAGTTTTTTGTAATTTGCTTTGCTTGGCTTTGGTTTTTTTCATTAGACTGTGAGTTTTTAAGTTCAGGGATATAACTTGATTTAATAGGATCTCATTTGGTAAGATGCCGGCAGGTAGTACAGGACATAAATAGTAGAAATAATTGTCCATAAACGCTTATTAATGCAAATATATCTCTAGTACTTATTTAGAGAATTTTATTTCAAATTTTCTATTTTGATCTCAAAGTTCTTTGTATTAGACTCTTGCTCATCTAGCCTGTGAAGTTAAGCACTGAAAGTTCTGCTGCTGCCAGGGGGTCATGTGTCACCAACTAAAAGTCAAGCTGATCATTTTTAGTTGCTACTGGCTACTAATTTGATGAACCTCCATATAGGACAGGTGTAATAGGACGTTTGTTTAATGTTCCCTAGCTTCCAGATGTCCTTGCCATGTCTGAACAGAGCACTGACATTTCTGTCATCAAGTTTTAGTTTAGAATCTCAAATTTGAGATAGTTTGAAACAGACTATTTTGTGAACTTTATGACATTGATTAAAGAGAAAAGAAGTTCTACCCTCTCCAGAACATTAATGACAGACCAGATGACACATCTTCCATACAAGAAATAAGATTAAGCACTTTGAAAGCCAAGGCATTTCAACAGAAGTGAAATTGAGCTTTTCACAGCAGACTATCCAATCACCTCACGTAGCAAGCAAATCACTTTGCTGAGTGATTTTATAATGTGGAATGTTTTTGGAGCGCTATTGCAAACTTCGTATCACCCTCAAGCACAAACCACCATACACTTGCTATAGAAATGACCTTATTAGGGACAGCTGTAAAAGTGACAAATCTGCACATAGATTGCCAAATAAAGTAGTACAAATTCTATGCAGTAGCTGTGCTTTTTAAACCTTTCAATTTTGTGAAATTCACTTCTCTAATGATGCTCATGTTGTTATTCCAATAATAGATTACATCCAATCACTTCAGGATTTTAAAGCTAGTCTGGAAAAACATTAGAAAATGCAATTTATCATGCACTTGCAGTTAGCTGTAGTGGGTGAGTTGACAGGCATTTCCTCCTTCTACAATCTTTTGGATCACTTTTACCATTTGGTCATGAATTTGGGAAGAGAGATGCCAGGCCACTCTACACTCTTCCCACAAGTGGGCTGGCAATGGTTGCTATCTCTGTCAAAGGGGGATAGAACAACGTTCATTTTCTCAATAATCAAAATTGGAGTTCTACTTTATCAAATTGCAACCTGTTTTTGCACCTCAAACCAATCAGAACTATGCTGGAGCAAAATTCAGTGAGCAACCCTCCCAGGCCACTAAGCCACTGGGTACCTGTTTCTTTTAAACCTTCTGATAAAGAAATAATGACATTTCAGCATACAACATTATTTAAGGTCTAGGCTTGAGATGTAACTTTTCATATTTTTTAAGTTTTCATATTTTTAAAATCTTTGTCTTCCTCTTCAGGGCCAGGCAATTTTGCAGGATGGAGAGAAAGGAGGGTATGGCTATGTAGTTAATTGTTTTTACTTTCTAACTTGCTAGTAAGAAAGTGTCATTGTTTTTCAGAATATAAAACTATGCTTGTTTTTCAGTGAAGGCTGCAAAGTTGGAGACTTGTGGAAGCTGTGGAGTATGTTTATTTAGTGTTTCTCAGACAGACCTGGACTTCCTCTATTTCTTCTTCGTGGCTAGCCACATCCAGTTGTGGATGCAACACAGAGGATGGGCAGGGAAAGCTTAACGTCTGCCAGCAAAATGCTCTTTTGCCCTAACCAGTTGAGGTTTTGTCTGCCAGTTGACTTACCCTTACTGTGACCTGCTTTATTCCTCTGATTCTGTCTGAGGAAAATGGGTCTAAATTCTGCATGTATTATCTAAAGCACTTTGAATGTTTGTTTCACATTATCATTGGAACCTTACTTATCAGTTGTTTTTAATCCTCTGCAAACATGGTTTAATAGAAAGCATAGGGAAGAGAACAAAGTAATCTAAATCTTCATGTGGATTTGCATCAGTGAGGTAGTATAGGCAAAGAACAAATCCCCAAAGCTGTGGATCCCCAATTACAGGACTTGCCTTGTGCATGCTGGAGCAGCAGGAGCTGTCAAGTCTGCAGCTGTCTTCTGTGCCGCTGCCATTGGCTCACAGAGCAGAAATTATCCTTGCTTTGAGCCCCTCCTAAAGTTTGGTTCCCAAAGGGGTCTTCACCCTGCAGTGACTGAGAAGTGTGAACGACTCGTTCCTTGCTTCTCCTCACTCTCAGGCTGTGCTCTCCTGTGTCCTTGTTGGAGAGCACCAGCTAAAACAGATGTCTGTGTGGGGAAGGGAGAGGGATGTTCCCTGTGAGTGGCTTTTTTCAGATTTCCCATCACTGAAGCCTGACAGAGACTTCATTATTTATAATTACTGTAATTTTGTGTTGCCAAGTTGCACTGCAAAATGCCTATGCAGATATTTTTATATGTTTACAGTATTGTCTGGCAGTTGGGGACTTTGTAAAGATGGAACTTGTGAATTCTGGGTGATTTTATGAAACCATTGTATCGTGAACGCTTTGATATGGATGCGATCCATGATACGCTGTTAAGGCCAGTGCCTCTCTTGGAGCAGGACTGAGGGCTGGGTGAGGAAGAGGTGAAATGGCTGTGCTTCTGGGCATGCTCTTCAAAACATGGGTGCGGGGATGTGAAAATTCAACCTCTAAAGGTTCCCTGCAGAGCTTGAAGCAGTTATGTCCTTTCACTAGAGTTGCAGCAAGGCTATATTTCACTCATTATCTAGTATTCTAACATTTGCTTTGGAACACTGCTTTATTGGTTAATTATATAGCATGTCTTTATATGTTCTCTCTCTATAGAAAGTGTTTCCAAAAAAGGTCATAAGATTTCCTTTTACATTACCCAATTTAAATTAAACAGCAGAACCATAACATGCTGTAGCCATCTTTTAACCTGAAGCACAGCACTATGGTAGCGTATTATTATTTTTTGTTAACCTGATAGTTTGGTGAGTACCAAATGGAAATGTTAACAAATGAAATACACTAAAGCAGAACTCAGTTATATGCAATATATTATTCCTGCTCCTTTGAAAAAATGTATCTTTACGCTCTAGTATAATAGGATCAGCCTTGACCTCTCACTTCAAAATGTTGTCATTGTATTGTAAATAGCAAACATAGCGTTCTATATTCATACTATAATTGCAGTTAGACTTGACTTGGTCTCATGCTGCCTTGTTTCACTGAAGTCAATGAGGTTATGTGGTTAAGCGAGAGCAAAATGTACTCCTTCCATTTAGATCAAAATGGCAAATTACAGCTCTGAGTGCTTCTGGGAACATAGTGAAAGTCGCAATAAAATTAACTTATAATTTATGCATTGATCTGAAATAGGAAACTTTGAGCGCTCAGGAATATTACAGAAAATTGCAGCTACCGGTGTTGAAATTTTGGGCCTGTTTCTTCATTGCATCTTCATCACTTCGTTACAGCTCGTTACAGAACTTGAGATCTGGTACTGCTTCTCGCACAAGAGGAAAGCATTTTTTTCTAATGACCAAAGTAAAAGAGTGTCAGACTCATTTTTACCAGAGAGAATTAAAAAAAAAAATAGTTGAAGGGAGGAAAATTGTTTTTGTGAGACTGTTTCTTTTTGAACACAGATATGGGCTGAAGTTAACAACATTTTATAATAAAAAACCAGAACAGTGACATTATTGTCATCATCATTATCTTAACTCAGAATGAAGAGGGTTGTGATTTACACAAGTCATCTGCATTAGATGAGCACACAAGACTTGGGTTTTTCCTATCTCAGCTTTTTCTGTTCATACTATGGTACTCTCTGATGTCACACGTTGAAGAAAAAAAAAAAAAGGAAGATCATATCCTCAGATTCTAACACCCTATCCAAGTGTGAAAAATTACCTACATGTACATTTTAAAGACCAGCTTCTAGGGTATCTAATACCCTTTTTTTTTTTCCAGAAGTACAGAGCACCAGCAGCAGTTGTGATTTATCAGGCACTCCAAAGAAGGGACTAGTTTCTTAAACCCACTAGACCTGCCTGTCCTGGGTCAGAGCTGGATCTTAGACTATTGCTGAAGTTTTAATTTAGTGGGGTAGATGCTGCATCCTGCACTGGGGCAGTGGAGACAATATCTTTATGATAAAGTGAAGAAAGCTTAGAAAGCCTCTAAGAAGTGGTGCTTGGCAGTAGTATGGAGCTGGCAGCCTCCAAGGGACAGATAATGCTCTGGGGGATGCGTGAGGTATAGCAAGTGAGGGAAGTGGTGAGACGAGGATTTTGTGCAGCTCTCAGAAACTCAATTTGGTCTAAGGTATAACTTATGGTAAAACAAACTGGGATGAAGATGGATTGGTGGTGTGCCAAAAGTTACTGGCATAAATGTTGATTCTCAATAGAAAGGCATTGATTATCTCTTCTTCTTCATGAGTTTAGTTTTATGTAGGAAAAAAAATATCTAGTTTTGAATATCAGTGTAATATTTCTGCAGAAGTGAACATTATGCATAGAAAAAACTTGGACAGTTCATCTGCACTGACTCACCCCTCCATAAGCAACTACTACTAATACCATACTGTGGGACCTTTCAGTAAGCAGGTGGGTGTGTGGCATTGCCCCAAGTTTTGCATATACAAAAAGTGGAACATGGTGCCCTTTGGCTCCAATTGCTTTCCCCTGCACTCTCAGAAGCTGTGTGGGCCTTTTTGAATGCATTCTAGAGAAATACGGTTTTATACTGGCAACTTATTTTCTTCCAGAACGTCATAGAGCAAATAAATGCCACTAGCTACGGCTCTGCTTTTCACCTCACAGAGAGCAAATGTGGGCTGGTTAAATGGATCGAAGGAAAAATGTAGCTTGTCCACAAGAAAAGTAAGTTCTATAATTGATTGGGTCAAGAGGAGCTCAGGGACACCTGCTTGGATGAAAATGGAATGGCATTCACAGCAGAGACAGGAAATCTCATCTAACATAGCTAAAACAACTCGGGAGCCTCAGAGATGCAAGTTGAAACTAAAGTTAGAGGCAAATGTGAATAGCTTAAGCTGTGGAGGGCCAACCTTTGTATGCTTGGGGGCCACGTTCATTCCCAGGCAGGTAGTAGATAGGCCAAACCACTATAGTTACATTTCTTATGAATAGTAGCTTTCCTAGGAAACCCTGCTCCATGCAACCAAATTCTCTGTTTCTCTGGCTGGCTTTCTTAGCTGACCCCTCCACCCAGCAGCCAAGTCTGTAAGGCTCATAGGTCAGATCAGGCTCCTGGACTAATCTGTTGGCCATAGTTATTTGAAGTGAACGTGAATTTGCGAGGACATGTGAAGCAACAACAATAAAACCAGCCACATCCTCCTATATGTTAGAAATGCAGGAAATCATGGGTTAAAGTTGCAGTTTTCAGGGAAAGCTCTTACATTCCTTCAGCTGCATTCTGCAAAGGTAACTGAACAATATATTCTTTATGCACTAAGAGCAACCCAGAGCACTGTTGACGATATAAGGAAAAATCTAAAATCAGTTACTATGCCCATAATACCAAGTATGCCCTTTATGTCTCTTCTCCCCATACTAATGTTTGTATCTTTTCCTACAAGTGCTCAGATTCAAATCCCCAATAGGATTCTCCTGGCAGGCAGAAATCGATGCAGCTGTCTCTTGCAGTTGCTAGTAAACAAGTTGTATTGGTCATGGGACACCAGCAGGTGAGCAGGGTGGTTATGTGTATGGTGAGTTATAGTCCCCATTTACGACCTCGTGGGAGGATCACAGCCACCTGGAACAAATTAGAGCAAATGGCTTTAATGTGTTCAAGAGATGGGGCAGAAAATCAGGGCCCACCCAATGGTAGTGTAGTTGCAGGGAAACCTCAGCGATGTCAGCCCCTAAGGTGTCAGCAGCCTCAGATTTCATCTAACAGCTAGCTGGTTTGCACAGCAATAAATTAGTAATGCAGGGGAGGGAAGAACCAGCTATACTGACCCCAGCTTGTAAGTTACACAAGTATAAAAGAGAGTAAAGTATTAGCCCATGCACATTAATTACCCATGCGTATGTGTGGGAGGACATGAGTCACTAAACCTATGGTTAACTACTTGTATAACATTTGAGTGTGAATGTGTATGTATGTACCTATATAGAGAACTCTCTCTATATAGAAGTATATAAATAGATATGGTTAGCTATGGCTGAATGTTCCACTTTATTTTGAACTTTGAAATTGATTTTTTTTTTTTTTCTAAGTAGGATTTTAATGAGCCCACAGGAAATGCTCACTTTTCAGAAAGTCTGTGATTATTACAACAGGTTTCTCTGAATTAATCTGCAGAAACTGATCTTGACCTCATTTTCCAGACCTTGGACAAAATGAAACTGAAGCAGTTGACAGCTACATATTAAATGACAACTTTGCACAATAATTTATTAGTTAATTTTACCTACTTGGTGACGACTGTCCTTGTACTTCAGGGTTATTTGTATTTTTCTGTTAGCTGCATTTTCTATTTAATTGTTATAAACATGCTAATAGTGTTCTATACATTGCTCTAGCCAAAATTTAGGCTTTGTTGTATTTTTGTGAAGCTGTTAATTATTTTTCTATCCAGGTTTTTAGTAGGCCTGCAGGAAAGAATAGTTCTCGTTTTGATTTATTTTGAAGTAAGATTCCTGAGGGCTGGATTCAATAATACAATCCATTTGTCTTAAGCACTGCAAAGGCTCATGGCAAAGCCCTGAAAATCAATTTTTTGAGAGACAGAAGAAGTTGTGTAGCTGTACACAGGTTTTAGCAGTCCAGAACAGTGAGGATTTTTTTTTCTTCAACTGGTTTTTAAATGATTATAGATCTGTTTGTTTTAATAGGATGATAATCAAGTATTTAAGGCTTTAAATATAGACCCTCTAGGTAGAAAAAAAGCGGAAGATGTTTATAAGACCAAATAAGAATATATTCCTGAATTTAAAATAAAATCCCATCAAAGCAGATTGATTAGAATTTAAGATCTCTCCGACAGAGCTGGAAATAAAACCAGAACAAGAATGTGACATTAACTAGAAATCGTTTAATGCTGTGCTGACTAAATGCAAAATATGAGTGGCATTGCTGTCAAAAAGTGAATTTCGAACTGAATTGAGGGATAATTTGAAAGGCTGATGGCATAGCACACACACAAAGATGGGGGGGGGGAAGATATTTTAGTCTCAATGTCATTGCCTTGAATTCAGGCAGCTCCCCAGTGGCGAGCTGCTCTCTGGAGAAGCTCAGCTAATGGCCGGGGTCGGAGTGGCCTTTGCTCCCTCCACAGGGTCCCTAGCGGGTGAGGCCCTGCCAGCCAATCTGGTGGGAGCTTTGCGTCTACCTGTCAGCTGGAGAGCCAGTCAGAGTGCACCAATCGCCTCTCTGGAGGTCTGCGTCAGGCCATTAGGCAGTGAGGAGGAAGGCGTGCTCTGATGGGTGCCGGTGGTGGCGGCCATCTTGGGAGCGCAGCGAAGCGCTGATGCCTCGTGGTGTTGGTGCACAAGTGGCCGTGCTTGGTCGCCAGCACAGCGAGTCCCATCTCGCCAGGTTTAATCAAATTATAAAGGTTTATAAAGTTACTCGTGTGTGAAATTGTTTCCAGATTTCTGACGCAAGTTTAGGAATGAAAATGAGGCTTGGAGTCCTTTGAGTTATTCAGCCCTTTCCATAGCCAGGGAAATTGGTGTCCTGTGAGACAGGTTGATTCTAGATTTGAGTAAGGCCTGACTGTAGTAATCATGAAAAGTAAACAGGGAAGGTGTTATGGATAATATTATGCAAAACACAATGGAGGAATTGAAGTATGTTTCTGATTTGCAATACAACAGGGAATATATCAAAGGATCCTGTTTCATTTTGCTTCTGTGGAACAAAGTCTGGGTGTTCAGTACGTGTATTGTTTATATTCTAAATAAGTCCTTAAAATGTTAACACTGAAGTGGATTTGTTTGAACAGAATAGAGATATGTTCAGTTCATTGGAAGACTTCACAATACTCAGTGATAACAAAGCTGAAAAATAATTTAAGTAGACTTTTATTAAACATGAGAGAACTAATCTGTGTTTCCAAAAATATACTTGCACGGGAACTTTTGTGAATGAAAGAAGGTGAAAAAGAGGCTTAAAAGTAAAGAATTATATGGCAGTGAGACTTTAAAAAGACCCTAGGAATTTAATCCTATAAATCCAGTAGGAGTTACAGGGCAGGACTTCAGCTGATAAAAAGTTTCTGTTGCCCCATTGAAGTAATTGTCCTGTATTTACAGTGGAAGTCTGAAGATTTGTATTTTCAAATTGCATTTGTATATGAAAAAATAATCTCTGAATGGAAGTCTGTGATCAGGGGTTCACATAAATGCAGATTATATTACACTGCTGTCTTCCCCTACCCACCCAGCTGTCTGGTGTAACGCCCAGTGCTGAAGACAGGGGCTGTACAGAGCCAGTACTCGAGAGCAGGTGAGGTGATAGACCACAGTGCTGTTTTAAGGCAAGGAAAACTTAGATTATTCAGAAGAAATGGTGCAACACTTTCAAACCATGAATTTACATGCAAGAAAGCATCCTTTCCTATTTTTACCCCCCCCTGCTCAGCTTGTCAGCCCCGGCACAGCGAATCTGTCGCTGGATGTGTGAGATGGAGGGAGAGCTGTGAGCTGTGCCACCCTGCACATGTCTGCATGCAGGGAGATCTGCCTGGCAGGTGTAGAAAGCCTTTTTTTGCCCCACAAGTGTAACAACGGTATGTGGGACTTCCTACATATGTGCGTGTGGTATCTACTTGCCTAAGGCCTCAAAAAGCCTATGACAACCCTTCAGCATGTTGAGAAGTTAGTATTGCTGTGGCCTGTTTTTTGAAATGGATCTCTGTGGTTGTCTCTTTATTTCTTCTGTGAACCTGCTGACTGATATATACGAAACAACTTAAATGAACATTTAAGATCAAAAGTAAACCAATTAATGTACAGACTCTTTTGCTACAGGTGCTTCATAACTAGAGGTGAAACAGTTCTTTTGCTTCCATGTCACTTTTTAAAGTGAGATGGATACCACATAAAAGTTGACATTTAGCAATATATTATTTGCTAAATTATTAGTGGGTTTGCTTCCTCTTCTCTTAATAATTTTGGGGTGCTAACTGCTAGCAAATTCTCCTTTTTTAGTAGTGGTGACTGTGCTTTTAATGTTATAAAGAGATGTGAGTTGTAGCATTACATGGAATTACATATAAATACTAAAAACTGACATTTTAGTTTGCCTAAAAAGTAGCTAAATGCGAAATTCATCAATATATATCATCCTAGTTGTGCCTATAGCTTGTGGAATGAATAATTTATATGACTAACGTAGTGTTTTTCTGTTTGTGCAATATCAATAATTAGAACATGATTTCTTAACAGTGTTCATATTTATTTGCCAAAATGTCTTCTGAGCTTTTATCTCAAAGAAGGACTGCAAATTTTAAAAAATAATGCTGTGCTACTAACTTGTGCCTGTTCAGATAAGCAAAGCAGGAGGGCTTTGTTTTATTCATTGGATAAGTTTGCCAGTGTTTCTAGAACAGGTTTGTGTGTGCAAATTTATCATTCTGTTTCTATGGATTCTTATACATTCAGTTTTGAAATTTGTTTTCTGTTTGTGCCAACAAAACTCAAGTACCTGAGTGCTCTAAAAAGAAAATGCTAAGGAGTCTGGAGAAAATCAAGTAGGTGATTTAGAATCTAAAATAAAGAACTGGTACTTTTTTTTGTGAAATTGGGGGGGGGGGGGGGGGTAAGGGTAATAAGCATAATACTGGAGATTGAGCATTTATTTAGTCATCTCCAATTAGTATTAAAAGTGAAGAAATTGTGGAGACCTAATACAGAAAATGTGAATTGAAAAAAGAATGAATTACTGTAACCCTTACAATTTCAACAGAGTATTGAATGCCTTTTATAAATTGATTATAAATTCTCTGTTGAGTACAAAGGTGATTCTACTGCTCTCTTTCCCTTGTCTGGTAACTTTCCTTCTTTTTGGGAGAGGATGTTTTTGTATTCTTATCTTCTGGTGTAATTTAGCAGTTGGGTCTCTGGCATAACGATAAACTTGAACAACTTCACAATATGGTACCAATGATAATATATTTAACGGTTGCAGAAGTAGAATGAGGTTGGTGGGGTTTTTTTTTGTTTTGTTTTTTTAAATTAGGAATCCTTAACTAAATTAGAGATGAAAAGAAAAAAAAAAAGGCTATTATAACCTAGGCCCTGCAATATCTGTTATTACAGATAACTAGATTTTTTTTTTTTTTGCAGAGGGTCCACATTACAGTGGATCTTGCAGTGATGCTTGACAACAGCTTGAAAATGGATCTGCTGGGACGTTTTTAATCTGGAACTGTGTTGACTTATGGGTAGATCTACAGGTGGCTCTGCTTGTGGGATTTTACCCTGTGTTTTTCAACCAAAACTCTTCTATCTATTTTAGAAATTTCTGATGCTTCTTGCATAAATATTTCATTAAATATTTATTTGCTATGCAAAAATGCAAGGAAGTTAATATTTTATTTTTCATTATCCACTCAGGTGTAATACAGATCAGCAATTCTACATGTCTCACATGGAGTCATAAGACACAATGATCATTGACCTCCTACTTTTCCTGTGAACGTCATCTAAAGGACACAGCGAGGAGAAGCACACTTCACAGACGGGATGCCTTTAATTTCCTCAGGCCCCAATTCATATGGGAAAATCTTAAGCATCAGGTAAGTCTGACTGACTATTATACTATCAGAGAGATATATCACAATTAGGAAGCCCAGAACAAATGCAACTGTTTCCTGGTCAATGAAGTATGAAATTAAAGGCTGATGTCCAAATGTGAGAATCCAATTAGCAAGTGATTTATGTCTATGGTACAAAAGTAAAATACTGCTATTTAGGTTACATATTCTAGCCCAGCATGGTTCCTATCCATGTAAATTATAGAAGAATTTATTATGAGTAATTAAATACGTATCTGGAATAACAATATACCGTGTTATAAAGAAATGGTATATGAGAAATGCAGTATAGAAGTGGTGCTTTTTCTTCCACTTCATGTTGTTTTCCACACTGAACAATATACACCAAGGCCTTTAGTGGTGTAAGTTATTATGGATACTGACTGCAGTTTCGTAACTTCTGATAAGTTTGGGGATAAGCTGTCTCAGTAGTTACACAATGAAAAAAGGCAGAGAATAGAACAGTCAATTTACATAAAGAATATAGGGTAGAAGCATGTTCTTGAGAAGATGTTTGCAGTATCAGACTGCTGCATTTTGCAATGGTAACCAAGTCTCTACAGTCTAACGGTGCTTTGGACATTCCTGTGATACATTTCCTAGAACTACAGAAAATAAAGGGGAAATGGTACTGTTTCTTTGTGATATGTTCCTTGAGGAATAAAACTATGAAGCTTAAAGGTTGCTTTATAAGTGAGACGTGGTCTGTTAAAGGCTCAAGAGATTTTGGTGGGGGAAAGACTTGAAGGTTATGGACTAATTTAGATAGAGGTTGATTTCACAGGTAATTTATTTGGATGATTGGGATTTTACAAAAGGAGTCTGGGGAAATGCATTAATTTCTTTGAAGTGACTAAATGTGCATGGTTTTACAATTGTTCTCACTTTATTGGGTAATGCGCCTTTCTGATTTCCTCTTGATGACTCCCCAGAATGTATTTATGACTCATTAGGATCATGCCTAAGCTATGCAGGTCAGTATCTGAACATGCGTGTCCATTGCCTGCATGTGAAATGATAATGGAAGAAGAGGACTGTGCTGTTAGTTGTAGGGACTAGAGACCCCTTTTTGGATGACCATGAAGAAATACAGCTGATGGAAGATAGCTGGATTCACCCATCTATCCATCTTAGTAGAAACATGGGGCATATATGATGAGATACACATATGTGTAAAGAGAGGGGAAAATTGAGGACATGTGCTGGCCTTTCAAACAATGTAGAGAATGTGCATTTATATGTACTTATGTGTAGGTCTATAAAGTTGACCTAGACACGAGAGAGAGACGTCAACCAGATATGACCCAGAAGTCCTGTATGCCTAGTAAACCCTACTGAATAACTGCTCTTATTACTTTGAACACGATACCTTGCTAAATGTGATTACAGAGATCTTAAATCCACATTGGTTCAGGGTAATGTGAAAAGAGGTCTGTCTAAAATGAGCAAGTAAATATATCCCATGTTAGTAGAATCTACGTCGTCTAAGCTTGGCGTTCTGATTCCTTCTATTATGGTTGCCTTCATCTTACAATCGTATAATTCAAATGTTCCTAATTACCAGCTTATAAGAAGGGGCTTTGAATGAGGCTGTTGAGAAATAGGTGAGGAAATAGTATAATTTTGTGGTTTCATTGTTCTTTGTTCTTAGTAATGCTTGCTTCATCCTCACAAGCTATCACTGTGTGCGGTCACTTTCCTTTGTTGCAAGACTCTGTTCTCATCTCATCATGACATCTGCTCACAGTCTGTTATGGATTTCACTGCAGTGTCATTCTTCCAGATGCTGCCAAAGGCTATTATTCTGGGGGAAAAGTCCTTTTTTTAAAAATCTAATTCAGAAGGTGTAAACATGAAAGTGAAAGTTAGTGATCGTAGTCTTTGTGAGTTCTGCTTTGCCAGACTCCCTGGTTTTATAGCATGAAACAAAACTTCATTAGAGAGCATGTGGTTACTGTGACCTCTCCTGACACTTTTGTTTGCTGTTTTCCAGTATTGCCGCAAAATTTTACAGTGAATGAGAACCTCCTAAAAGTATTCATAGTGTCAGTACTAGTTGCCACAGTACAGTTGGCTCTGTAAAGCTGGGAGAGACCAAGCTCCATTTCTTTCTGTTCTGTTCCGTTCCTGCTGCAATTGCATTTCCTGCAATTAGGAAGACAAAACTTTCTAGGGAAAATTTAGGATTTCATGATAAGTTTTACATTACTTCCACTCTTCCTGTCGTAATTTAGGAAAATACACTCAAGGGAAGAGATTGAGAAAGTGATTCAGATAAGGTGTCAGATGGGAACGAAATACAAAAATTTTGGCCCTGAACCCATGGAGGAGAGTGTCGACCCTTATAGATAGTCCCTTTTCTATTGCTGGTACTACTTGTACTATTCACTATGGCTTATGAAAAAGCATAATACAGAGAATGCCCTGATTCTTTTTTAACCCTGTATGTCTTTTCCTTCTTTATTCCTGGTACTTCATGCTTTCAAAACCCTCCTGCTTAAACTTTAACTTCAGCTTTTAAAATTCCCTGTAGATAATTTCTTCTGCTAATTAATGCTCCAAAAGCAGATTGGTTTATGTCTTTGGATATAAGCTACATGGATAAATGTCTATACAGAAAATTTCATAAACTTCTCCTTAAGAGGAAGACAAATAAAAAAAAGATTGGGGAGGGACCACAAAACCGTAGGGAATACAGAGGACAGACTTTCTTGAGTTAACCACCCAAAGTATAGAAGTCTTTGCAATATATGCGTTTTTTTTTTCCACAGAGATTCAGTTTTTTGTTCCAAAATGCCTAGTGTTGTAATATCTATGGTGGAGTCCATTTTCTTAATTTCCTAAGATCTCTGCTATGTCTTGAGATGCAGAAAAAAACTGGTGCATTTTAAAATTTATATTCTCTCTTTTTATTGAATAAATCATCCTGACAGGAGAGGAAATAGCTATCTCCCTGGTGCAGGTATAAAAGATACACTTATCTTTGTACTGAACCTCTAGATCTCACGCATGTTATTGTAATAGACTTTGTTACAACTGAGACATGGAATAAAGCTTTCAGCAAAGGTTTATTTTAAATGCACTGTTTTTGAAGCCTAAAGTGAGTGTTAAAGTAATGGAATGTTTTATATTCAGTTTTAACACTGGGCAGTAATAACGAAAAGGAAATATTGCTGCATTCAACCAGGTATTTCATATTTAATATTATTTACGCTAGGCAGGGAGAATAAGAGATAGCTATGATTTTGCTAGAATTTGGCTTTTCGTGGTTGTTTATAGAAGCTAATGTGATTTTAAGATTTAAAAAAAAAAATATTGCAAACTGTCATTGTTCTGTAAAATATAAATTGTGAAGGTTCAACTCATTCCAGCTTCATTGTAACTTAGGGCCGGATTCCAAGCTCTGCATAAAGTGCACATCCTTCTACCAGACCAAACCGTATCAGCCTTGAAAAGTCCTTAACATCAAAGTAGCTTCTATAAATAGCAGCATAAGTAGTTTGAACTGATAGAAAATGTCTGCTATTCCCTGGAAGTTCACAGTAATTTCTTTCATTTATTGAGATGTTTTACTACTTCTCTGTCCTCTAGGAAAAGCGTGCCTCTATTCAGTCTGCTTGACATCTAAGGGATGTAATATTGGACAGTTATAAATGAACCTTTGGCTTAAGGGGAGACATTAGGCAGACTGAGAAGGTCAGTCCCATTGAACCATCTGCTACATAAAAACAGAGCTGAATTAATGTAGATTTGAGTAGCTGGACTTGTGAAAGCATAGTTTATGAAAACTAAAATATAAACATTTTGTTTTATGGGGCTTTTACATCTGGAAGTACACAGAATACCAGGAAATGACAGTGCCCAGAGGGACTGGTACCCAGTAAGTGTTAAGATTCAATGCCTCCATCATTTGTGTAACTTAGACTTTATTAAAATCAACAGGCATTTTACCACTCGTATCCACTATGCTGATATCCTCTGTGCTGTAAAAGCATCAGACAAGTACAGAGCACTTCTCAAATCTCACCATAAATTGTACATTTCTGTGAGCTTGTTGGGGTACACAGTTTCTTCAAAATTTCAGTCATCCATAGCAAACCAAAGCATGTTATCAAACTTTTTGTCAACTGAGTATGCAGTGATGCACAAAGCATGTATTTTAGATCCCGGATTGTTAGGAGATTATGTAGGGTTACATTGACTTATATGAAAGTAAGCTCTTTCACATCTGTCCAGAAACTAATGTTATTTTAAAGTGGCACTTCAGTATTCCTGTATGTTTTTTGCCTAAGAACACATGCTAGCAGAGCCTTTCCTACTGTTGCAAATATTTAGAATGCATTGCTTTGATGACTGCAGCCACTGACTACTGGAAAATCTGAAAAGAGGTGTGCAAAAGAAATTAAAGGATGTTCAGTGATAGTGGAAAAACACCACAGGTTAGAATATGAGAAGTGTTATATAAAAGGAAATAGAAGTTTAAAATTTCACATGCCATTTTCCCTGAAAATGTTGCACTGTAGACATAAATTGCAAAGAGAAAAAAAGATCAGAAGTCCAGGAAAAAAGCCAAGAAAGAAGAGAGTCCTGAATGTTTAGATCCTGTGAGAGGCAAGTTGATTTTTATGTCACGGACTATGTCAAAATATATTCTAAAGTTCCTTGATAAATTCTCCTTTTGTAAGAAGCTCCAAGGCTTCTTCTGTCTCAGCTTTAGTTGCAGTCCTGACTTGGACAAACACGTAGATTTGGTAAAGGGG
The DNA here is from genome assembly GCA_035582835.1 of Phoebastria nigripes. Classification (NCBI taxonomy): domain Eukaryota; kingdom Metazoa; phylum Chordata; class Aves; order Procellariiformes; family Diomedeidae; genus Phoebastria; species Phoebastria nigripes. Next base: position 116,875 of record JAYKAV010003333.1, read on the forward strand.
TATGGGCAGCTACAAATAAAGAACATCTCAGTCTATTGCTGTGCAGTGTGGCACCCCAAATTACCATCACCTCCAGGCATGTGCACTGAATTCAGTGCTTCACAGTGGTAGTCAGGGGCCTATCTCAAACTGGTAAAGTAGGAGACACTGCACAAAAGGAAAGCTGCAGATCTCATATCTGTTCTATGTTTGAGCCCTTCCAAGTTAAGGTACTCATCTGATCCTCGCTATTCTGAATACAAAAGAAAGAAATAGTCCTGGAAGTAAAAATTAGAGCTCCCTATTCTTAGATGAGAGAGCTATTAGGCTGCAAAACTCCTCCTCACCTTTTTCCAGATCCATAAATCTTTCTGGAGAGTGCAAGAGTTTTAAGTGGCCAGATGGAGGTTAGGGCACCGTGACCATGGGATATTGGGTACAGGTCTGGATTTAGGGTCCCTCCAACACATTTCACTTTGGAAAAGCAAACTTCTGGACCAAGCTTAATTCCCAGGCTGGCGGGCTGGACTGAGCCATGGGGCCAGGGCAGAGTGCTGATCGGGGAGATCAGGAGGGCAGGCCCAGCAGGACGTGTGCCTGACAGCTGCCGACCACGCTGTGCCCGTGTGCCTACCACCTCCTCTGGCCTCTCTCAGGCATGGTACCTGGCCTTTCTCTGCTCTGAGGAACGTGTTCCTCACGCTGCTAGTTAAGGTGAAAAGCCATAAGGGTGCATTTCATGATGTGGGGAGCAGTGAAGGTGCGGGAGTAGGAGGAGAAGAGGCCAACTTGTGAGTCCCATTAAAGCTGAGCTGTCTGCCAGCCGCATGCTGGATTCTTGGGCTCTGGGCTCAGTGTCTGAAATGCTGTCACGGCCTGTTTTTATTAGCTATTGAAGATTTTCTCTTAGAGGTTGAACCAGAACCCTGCTCGTTAGCACACACCTGTGCTGTGCTTTCTCAGGGCAGACACAGCTTTATTTACAAAGAGTCCAGATAGGTACTGCTCAAGCTGGTCTCGCTAAAGTTCTGCATTAAATAGTAAAATGAACCCTTGCTAACCAGAGTTGCCAGTTGCTTTATTTAGAAAAAGGGAGGTAGTTGCTGCTTTAACAAATTTTCTTCTCCGGTGAAACTTTTCCTAGAAGTTAAAATGGAGTATATTTTAGGAGATATTAATTGCGCTGTAAGGTTTCCTGCTGATTTGGTCTATGGCCTCTACKGTTCAGCTGTTCTCTATCCACAAAACTTAGGTGGTCTTATATCATTCAATGGTTCAGTGATGCGTATGTCATTAATAACTCTCAGATGCTCTTCTGGAGAGTTACACAATAGGATAAATCTTGAATGTGTTACTGTACAGTTTGTCAATAGATAGGGAATTTCAGGCTTTTAAAAAAGGTATTTCTCTATTAAAATGAAGATTTAATCCATGCTGTGTCAGGAACACTGATTTTATGATGATGGATGCTGAATGAAAGGCTTTAGAATAGATAAAGAAGAATATAAGTTATGAGTTATTATCAGTTTTCTCTTGAGTTTTCTTTTTCTGCATAATTTCTGAATGGGTCTCTTTCTTTGGCAGACTTCCAGAACAGCAAGAAACCATACTAGGCTGTTGGACGTATGCTATTAAAACTGATTGTCCGTGGCAGTGTTCAGACAATTTATATATTCCCTAAAACTTATTTTAAAAGGTCTTTTTGTTCACCCTCTATCTTGAAAGCCAGTTTCAACAAGCAATACTGAGAGATTTTGATTTACTGTTATGAGTGATCGTTTTAAATATGCTGGCACTTTCACAGRAAAATGAAAAATATAGTCGTGTTACATTTTTCCAACTCTGCCTGGGATTTTCAGGTACATAAGGCAGCTTGTGCTTTTGCTGTTCAAAAGCTTCTCTGACATTCACAATGACATTTAGATACGGATTAATATTTTGTTGATTATTTTTAGGCTAAGCATTACTAAATACAAAGTCTGCGCATGTTGCAAATCTCTTAGTAAGAATGAATAATTCTCTGAACATCTGTAAAAAGATCTGTTGTTCCGTGATTTCATTACAATCAAATAATCAGTAGTTATATACCTGACTGGGAGTATAAAATACTAAGAACCTGTGAATGCTACAGCTTTTTTAGTAATAGGATTACTAAGATTTTGAGGATCCTGTCCATCAATTGTCCTATAGAAAACAACAGAGGTGACAAATTTGGGGAATGCTGAATCAGCAGTGAAATACTTGCACTAGGAAAATGCCAAACTAAGTTTACGAATATTTTGTATTCATTAAGACTAAGGATATGTGGGTATATATTAATACTGGGTATATAGAAAGATAATACCATTAAGCCATACAATACTACCTCTCCGTCCTTTTATTCAGAGAGGAACGTTGTATGTAGCTACCACAAATTTAATCACTTGTATCTCACTGAAGATACTACAATCTGAAATAGATCCTCCCCCCCTCCCCCGAATAAATATTTCATTAAGAAGTTCTGTTTTATTTATGTATGCATCATGTATTTTTCTTAGAATGATTTGGGTTTGATTTAAAATTCTTCATACATGATATTCTATTTTCCAGGTTCAAAATTTGATCTTTTTGGTAGAAAATGAGCTTTTTTTAATTGATTTTTAAAATTCAGTCCTCAGCATGAAAAGAGTAAGTGCTCAAACTAAACATTTGGAATAACTTGAATTTTGACTTTTTTGTTAGTAGAAATATGCTAGGTTGAATTTTATTTAGGACAATATTTTCAATTTCTTAAAAATAAACAATATTTTACCCAGCTGTCGTGGTTTAACCCCAGTCGGCAACCAAGCACCACACAGCCACTCACTCACCCTCCCCTCCCCGGTGGGATGGGGAGAGAATCGGAAGGGCAAAAGTAAGAAAACTCATGGGTTGAGATAAGAACAGTTTAATGATTGAAATAAAATAAAATATTATAATAATAATAATAAATTGTAATGAAAAGGAAAACAACAAAAAGAGAGAGAGAAACAAAACACAGGAAAAAAACAAGTGATGCAACTGCTCGCCACCCACCGACCGATGCCCAGCCAGTCCCCGAGCAGCGATTGCTGCCCCCCAACCAACTCCCTCCACTTTATATACTGAGCATGACGTCATATGGTATGGAATATCCCTTTGGCCAATTTGGGTCAGCTGTCCTGGCTATGCTCCCTTCCAGCTTTTTGTGCACCTCCTCGCTGGCAGAGCATGGGAAGCTGGAAAGTCCTTGACTTAATATAAGCACTACTTAGCAACAACTAAAACATCAGTGTGTTATCACATTATTCTCATGCTAAATCCAAAACACGGCACTATACCAGCTACTAGGAGGAAAATTAACTTTATCCCAGCCAAAACCAGGACACCAGCTCTACATCATTTGTATTTTACACTGAACTGCCCCCAGCTATACACAACCATTAGCGAAGGAGACTTCTAGAAAATTAAAGTCTGACTTTTGGATGGCCTAATTTTGTGGTGACTGGTATGAAAAACTTCAGAACAGCTTAATTGCAGAGTACCATGATTGTTACTATCTTCAGTTGAGTGAATGGTGCTCCMGGCATCTAAAAATTAGATCCTCGGTTTTGCTTTTTATCATCATCAGTGGTCTTTTAAAATCTGGGTTTAATCATGCAATGAGTACTGTAGTTGCTCTAAGGCTGGGATGTCACAGAGGACATCTTTTTGTGGTTCAGTGATCCCAACAGATGCCCTTTACCTCTTCTTTTTCTACAACTTGAAGTGAACTGAAACACGCGTTTGCTTTAGTTCAAGCCTTAGCACTGCTTATGTTTAAGCAGTAGTGTTGGTTACAGAAATATTTGCTTGTCAAATTTTACTTTGTGCATAGTTCATGCAAATTTGACTGACATGAACTGTCTTTTCTTTCCACCCTACTACATATATATGGTTATGTCACATGACAGAATTTCCCAATTCCTTTTTAACGATGTAGTGATTGTTTCAGATTACTGTCATAGGTGTGGTTGTGAGGTTTGAGGTGCTGTAGGATGGGGAGTTCTCTGTGGGAAGTAAAAATCTATTTCCATACCTTTTACTAGAGTCTTTCTATCTTTGGTAAGATTAGATGATTATTAGCTTTTGAATGGTATGGTTATAGACAAATAGCTTCATATTTACTTGAACTATCAGGCAACCATGAACCTGGAACTAATCTAATATCTAACAGAGCTTTTTACTTATCAGAATTTTTTCTGAGGTACTCTCAATCTTCTGCAAAATTGGACAGTTGAGTTACATTATCGGTGATGTCAAAAAAACTTCATGTTTATCAGTTTCAGCATAGATATTTATATAAACATCCAAGATGTCTCTTATCTTGGCATGCATAATTCTTCACGGTACACTTTTCAGACCAGTGAGAAAAATCCTCATAGATAGAAAAGCATGATTCTGACGAGCCATTTTATTCTTTGTGTGTTGTTAGAAACATCCTGACATTTTATTCTGTGAAAATTAAAGGTTGTATCTACGTATTTGCAAGGATCTGAGAAATGTTTAGCCATACATTGAGAGCAGGAGAGAATACATGAGTTGTGTTTGGTTTTTTTTATTTTTAAATTCCAAGTAAATAAAAAATTGGGTTTGTAATGATAGCAAAAATAGCACTCTAGTATCTTAAGAGTGATGTCATAAAAACCATTTAAATGCTTGGATTTAATTAAGTAAATGGCTTTAATTAAGTAAAAACCAAGAAGAGGAACAATAAAGGTAAATAAACATCTTACAGTGGACTGTAAAATGCTACAAAATTCCAGAAAGAACGTGGCCCAAACTGAAACAATTGAAGTCAGTAGGAATCTTGTACAACCTAGTGCAGCTTGGCAGTAGGAGGAAAAAGGAGGAAGCTGGGGCACTTCTCACTGACTGTGTATACAGAAACCAGAATTCAAAAGAATCACCTGTTCTGTTGTTTGAGACCTCTCACTGCTCACTTGAAAAAGCTACATGCATCCTGGATGCTCAGCTACTATGGGTATGAAACCCACACATGAAGAAAAGAAAGTGTGATGATGCTTTCATATTTCTTCTTGTACCCCAGAGTGTCCTAATATGMATTTTTATTATGTTTGTAGAGTGTCTTTTGGCTATGCAGTGTTAACAATTGTCCATAGCCTTTTACTCCTCCTTCCTTTCTCATTTATGCATTATAAATCAGATATGCCACTCATTCCTCTTGACAGTCTCAGTTCATAGTTGAGCTAGAGCTTCCCAGCTATAGCTAGTCATGGTTCTCAACTACAGCGTGTGTGTGAGGCCTAATTGTACTTGTCACGGACTTCTTAAGGAGGTTAGAACAGACCATTACTTTGTATTATGATCCATCCTGTTACATGGAGTTAGACAGTCTTGACCAGCTACATGCAATGTCACTATGCCTTTGCCATGTTTGCTAAGTCAACTAAAAGTCTTTTTCAAATACCTTCTCCATTCTTTGACAGTGAAGCAAATGTCCTTGTGGTGCATTAGAGCAGATTTTTGTGTAATGAAATTCCTAATCTGTGTGCATTTAGACAATCTTTATGACCTATAAGAGTAGAAAATGCTAGAAAATAAAAGCACATCAAATAGCCTAAACATCCAGTCACTTGCATGTGGATACCTCTTATCTTACTGTTTAATTCTTTTGAACACTGTGATCCTCCTGAAATGGACACAGAATCTTGAAGTTCTGTGTTGTTTGCATTTTAATAGAATAGATGTATAACGGCTGGTTCTTAGCACCTTGATTGACATAATCCTGACGTGCAATGGGCGAAGTTTGATTCTTGGAATCATCTCTGATTTGCATGAGCTACTTATGCACAAATATGTAGCTAGAGGTACAATAAATGGGCTATGTGATGACAATATAATAGAGCTCCAGGTGGCCTCTTTAGACAAAGAGAGCTTTCATATTAATACCTTGATACTACATATGGATTGAAAAGAAAGACCTTTTCCCTAATAACATGTACAAAGACTTTCATGGATATTTTGTTATTTTAAATTGCGTACGTGTGCAGTAAAATTGAAACCTAATATTGACATAGCTCTGAAGTAAATGAAAAGATGATTATTTGGTTATTATCACTGGAAGTATTGGCTAGTGTGTGTTTAAGTAACTTGCAGATTACATTGCTCTGCATACATAATTCTAGTTGGTTTATGTTCCTTTAGATTTACAAAGACTTTTTCCTCATCTCTTTTCCTAGTCTGTTTGTAAAATATAAATATATCTAAATATAAAAATTATAACTTTTCCAATAAGTATGACCAAGCATATGTCAAAATCTACTTGCCCTGAGGGTAGGACATATAAATTATGGTTAACCACAACATTATCAAGCTATTTTTACTCGATACTTTTTATTCTGAGTCACTTTTCCATTRGTGACTTGTGAAATACTAACCCAACTATTCGGGTCAAGGAGCCTGTGCAGACCTTAAGGTTCCAAATACCTTTCTGAACAATTAATATTTAATTTTAATTTAATTATATTAATTTTTTTTTTCTTTTTCCTTTTTCATTCTAGTTCCACTTACCAGCTGTACGAAAGCCCATATTGGGCAAGGTTTACAGCTGGAATGCCAAGTGGAAATGAATTACAGCAGAACATGGAAGGGAAAAAAAGAAAAATCTCCTTCCTAACAGAAATATGGCACCTTATATATGTGCAGTGTACACCTTCTTGCAGTGACTGGCTGTTATTTGGGAAGAAAGATGGGAGGTGTGTAATGCTTCCCATCCCTAATCTCCCTCTTCACAAAGGTCAGTGTCTCAGCAGCACCCTCAGCATGTTCAGTCACTGTAGTGGGAAATGTTTCCCTTCCTTGCCTGTCATGCCCTGATGCAATTTTAATTCTACAGTTGTAGCCTGTCCTTTTAAAGCTAATATGTCAGATTCTGTTTTCTTCTTCAGAAATATTCAGAACTGGGATATGAGCTTGAACCATTTCCATATTTTGGCAAGAAGGGCTCATATGGTCCAACATATCTGCTTGGTAGCTTCAGTGCTTTGGATAGCGGTTGAAACAACGTGGTAACTCTCATAGCAAACTGGGAATAGGCAAGGTTTGTGCTTTGAACGTTACTTAATTATTAATTAAAGGTAGCTTGAAACTGAGGGTATAATCGGTGAATGGTCGTACCCATCCTTGGCCACTGTATATATCAGCTTGCTGCCTGGGTGAGAGTTTGAACCAGGATTCTGCTTGGGCGACTTGGTGAGTTTGTCTTTGTTCTGCCCTTTTGGTTATTTCATCCAGAGATGCTATATATAGGTTGTGCATTCAGAACTACACCAGATGCACAGAGCAGAAAAACGGAATTGCTAAACACTTTTCTTTTACGAGACATTTTTCATTTCCCAGAGTGTTTGATGATATTCTGGGGGAGGGGATATCTTTTGGTGGTATTTCACAAAGATTGTTGTGTAATTGGGCAGGTATTAATCCAAACTCAGTTTATTTTTGTGTTTCAGGATCACTGTCTTGCACTGTCCAAAATACTTAGGCTTCAGACCTCAGCTTTGAACTTACATAGTAGGAGGAGACATTCAGAACGCTGTGATTAAGGTTCATTCCGTACCTTTCACTAGAATTCATAAGCAATGGTCTCACCCCTTTACAATGCATAGAAAATTACAGAATAAACCAGAAGATACTAGTTCTGTGATAGTTTAGACTGTTTTTGTGCTAGCTTTACAGGAATAAAAATAACCATCTGCATAGAATTAAAAATATTAAATTGCACTCATCTACAAAACTGAAAAGCTTGAAGGGCGTGCACTTATTACTGCATCTAAAATGTGGCTTTGTCTGTCAATGTTGAATTGGTTTAGATTTCCTCTCTCTTTTTTTTTCTCTAGAATTTTTCTGTAAATAGGATTTTTACCATGTATGTAAGGAAATAGTGGGTTTTCATGCAAAGTCCCTGTGTTTGGATTTGAGAATATTTAATGGCGGTGGTAGAAATACACATGCTTTGCTGAAAATTAATAGCAGTAGTCGTCCTATGCAATTTATTTCACCATAGTACTTTGTCCAAGATAAAGAAAAATTAGTCGTGTGTCCAACTTTTGCTTCAATTACTTTTTTTCAAAGGCTTTTATCAGATATTTCTGATGTATATTCTTATAAATGAAAACAGTTAATAGTTCAACATGTCTCAGCCTGAAAATATTCCACAGGGTATGACGTATACACAAGACACTTAGCAGAAATGTTAGCTAGTTTATATCTGAGCTGATGCATAGCTGATTTTAATTTTTGACCAGAATGTTTCTTTTATGTCACTTTACTCTGGCCAAAATCACTTTTGTATGGAAATTGTTTTGCAGTTTGTGTGGAATGAGCTTGTGGTTTTGATTTGTTTCCTAATAAGATGGTCTAGCATAGTAACTGTGAAAACTGACTTTACCTGATGCCTTTTATGGTCCTTTTGTCAAGATTAAAGAGATAAGAAAGGCAAATCCTCAGGCAACTAAACGTGGAGTTTTTTAGATTGACTGTGAGAGATTAAGTGGATAATTTTGATCTTCACGATGTAGTGTATATTCTGTGAGCAAATAAAAATCTCACATCCACAGATGTTTGTTTGGACACTTTCCCCAAAAGCTGTTTTCATATATGAAAACTCAGAAAGTTTGAATGTATTCTGTAGCTTGGCAACCAGAAGATGTGCAGACACTGTCAGAGAAATGCTGATCCTACATTTCATTAACCTGTATGTCCTCCTTAACATAGAGGACACAGTTATGCTGTGTGGTATCTTTTATAGAGATATCAGGGTGCCTGTTTTTACAATGTGGAAAGAGGAAATGGAAGATTCATCAGGACAGGAACATTTCTATGTTAGCAGCCAAAACAATAAAATCTGCCTTAGAATTACTGCTTTCCAGCAGCAGTAATTCCAACAAAGACATAAAAGTACCGTTGAGCAGCTTATACATGAATAGAAAGGAATAATCACTGGTTGACATGTTACTAGGATTTTTTTTTATTTCATCTGCTTCCTTAAGTTTGGTCTAAATGTGGAACTTTTTGAAAGCCACATAAATGGTGTATACACCACTTAACTCACCACCTATTAATTATTCATTAATAGGATTAGTGAGTGTACCTCCTGTATAAAGCTTTGAAAATATACCCTCTAGGTCTCAAGCTTCCCTTTTTTTGTGAATTGATTGTCAAGATAATCCACATATATGCAAGAACATTCTAACATATGAATTATRTATCTCTTCACGGGCCTGAATTTTGCTCTGCATTTATCATTAGTGAGCATTGTTTCTATACCTAGGGGCATTCTAGCAAAACAGTGGAACTGAGTAGTATGTTATGCTGATGCTTTTAATGGTTATCATCTCTGTTTAGGCAAGACATCTTGGATGAAAGAATTAAAGTTGGTTTTGGTTTTTTGTGGGTTTTTTTGTTTTGTTTTTTGGTTTTTTTTGTTTGTTTGTTTTGTTTTGTTTTTAAATCATAAATTCATTCATCTGTAATTTCAAAAACAAGTAACAATATATTATAAAGTTCAAAGTAAATAGGTATTAACTGAAATGGAAGTACTAGTGCATTATTAAAGCTGCAAACAACTTTCTTAGCTCACGATGTCCTGGCTGCTCTTTTTTCCTAAGCTGAGCAGACACTGATCTGAAAGACAGACATCATGTGTCTCAGTTTAAAGATCCAAAGTTGTCTTGTAGGCAGGTACCTTTTCAGAAATATCATTGGTGTTCCTATAGAACTGAAGTTTTACAAAGGCAGGTTTTTCTTTCTATTTGAACACAAAAATCTGCCAGAATTGCTTATGAACAAAACTCAAGAGCTATCAATTAAAAAGAAACAAGAGACTCCCTAATATTATCATATACTTTTCTTGCTGATATGTATTTGAAGCCCACTTCATCATCTTCAGAGGCAAGATGCTATGTCTGCCATTCTGTGACTGAAAGCACACTTCAAGCTATAGCTGGGATGTAGCTTAAATGGTGAGTTTGAGTTGTTTTTTTAATTTCTTTTTCCCCAGAATGACTCTTGAGTCTTATCCACATCCTTATGCTATGATCAGTGAACAAAAAAAGAGAAGGACAGTAAATGAAGCTCTTAGCTGATATGCTGTCCAGTAGGAAATTATAATGGCAGTATTATATATAGCGAGACAAAAAGCATACTGCTTTTGTACTCAGGAACACCTTTTTTTCTTTGATAGAAGAGATTCTGTTTTTGAATCTGATATCCTATCTATTGATCAGTCATTACAACCGTAATTTGGCACAACTGAACCCCTTCTTAAATCTCTTTCATAAAAAAAATTCTGAAGAGGAGGAACTAAAGATGATTCAAGCCTCATCATGAGAGAACTTTGGTTCATCCCTTTTTTGAAAAAAACACTTGATGGATTTTTGTCATTGTAAAAGCAATTAGATGAGTAAAACTTCTGCTAAATACCTGTTGGAGAAAGAATCCTTAAATTCGTTCTCATCCATTTTTTATTATGCTGGAGGAAAGGGTTTTGTTTCAAATATTTGTGTCGTACAATTTTTGTTTTTGTAAACAGCCTTTTTTCCTACACAGAATTTAGTAAATTCAAATTCATCTGCATGATCATGTTAGAATTGTATTCAAGGTGGAAATGGAAATTTAGACTGCCTAAATATTGTTCTTCCCAAGATTTCCTTCAGGCTTTGCTACCCTTGTGTACTAAAATCTAGCTTGTTTTATATTGCTTAAAGCTGGAGTTGCTGCAAACTTTTTTGATTAGGAGCACAATGCTATAAGCTCTTCTTTGTGAAAACTCATCAAATTCCTTGGGCTCTGGGTATACCAACATGTACAATGTTTAGTCCTGGCCCTTTGTTCAGACTGGTGTTAGAAAGAGGGTTAGAAGTTGTATACCACAAAAGACTTTTCTTACGTTTTGCGTCTTCTAGCTGTGACGAGGGTATTTGTATGCTTTAGCTTTCTGTTTCTGAAACAAAGACCAGTGTAATCAATGCTCTTCAATAGAGTATCCAGATGGAGAAGGTAGGAAACCAGATGTTTTTGAAGATATGAGATGGAATTCAGGGTGCTGTGGTTTAGTCCATAGTCTCTGGAATCTAGGCTTAAATATGATTAAGGGTAAGAGTCCAAAACAATCTGTTCTATTTCTGGGTGACAAGTATGCTAGCCCTGTCCTGCAGCACCCTGGGTCACTTGTCCGGGTACAAGTCAAAAATTCTTCTTGGAGAAGACTCTGATGAAGAAACTAGAGTTTTCAAGTGGAGATTTAAAGCCTGGAAGCTTACCAACTTTTGTCTTTTTAAGAAGAATATATTAATTAGATACAAGATTAGTCCCATTAAAATCAGTGACAAAAGTCATTCTGCTCACTGTGATATTCAGCCCAATACAGAAATGRAAGGTTAAAATTTGTTATTGGCTCCTACTTTTTGAAGTACTTGGTGGAAAAAAATGAGTTTTGCTCCTGTGACTACACATTCTAGGTTAAGATAATGATTATTCAGTAGCTGAAAATTTTTAGAATTTACTACTAATTGGGAAGTTAGATAATAACAAGGTGACTAAAGGTTAAGCAGCAAGATTTGGAAACATTTATGGACGTATTAAAAAAAAGGTTAGGACATCATGTTAAGGCAAATGGTGAGGATATGAGACTATCCGTGTGTGCGTATTAGTAGCAGAAAAAACATGGTGGCGAGAGAAACATCCTGGTATGTTGAATCCCCAGCATTAAAAATGTTCATACTTGTTTTGATGTTTATGAATGTTACCATGTGATGAGGGAAAGTGGCACTTTGCGTGTGCAGCGATGCCTCATAATATCATTGCTACCCAAATTAAATTCATGTTATAGGAACCCCCTAGTGCTTTCAGCGCAGAAGAACAGCTGAGCTGAAGTAGAGTGTGTTTTCATATCTCTCTGATGACAAGCCCTCTGGGCTCAGATAAGAGGAGGTTGAGAGAATGGTCATTTGGTCCATAATCATATCTGAGTAGCAATGTCCACATAGCTTTTAAATCACCTATGACGACTAACTAAAAAAAGTTACATACAGGCTCTGTGCTCTTTACAGACAGCACAAAGATTCATTTCCCAGATTGCTTTTGAAGGAGGGCCAAATGTTATTTTTGGTTGATAAATGGGATTAGTATTCTTTGAGAGACAGCGGTATCAGGTAAAAATCGACACCTTTTTTGCTGTGATAGTAATATAATTTCAAAATGTAACTTTGCTTTCTCTTACTTCTTTCCCCCGATATTCTGTACTGACATTGTGCCAGATGTGTTATCTAGTCAGCTTGTTTGCTTTGCCTCTGAAGAAGTCACGTGTATATAGTATCATTTTACAGAGAGGAGATTGTTTTTTACTAGCATATTTTACTCTTCAAAGATTTAAATTCCTTTTGTGAAGCATTTTTTACTCCGGGAGGAAAAATAAATTGACAGAAGTATAAAACATTTGCTACCTCTTTCTCAACCTCTTTTCACTTCGGTATTTTAATCATTCATCAAATGATTCTTCTCTGCAAAATTATGTCATTATAGAAGACAGTCAGGCCATCTACAAAGATACATTCCAGAGGTCTTACATTGGCTTAATGAAAATTTCAATTGTAGACATGGCTGTTTATGTTTTATGTGTTGTTTTTGTTTTTGTTTTTTAATTTTGCAATCAATAATATGTTATTGATCTTTCCCTGAGCTTAACTCTCAATGTATTAGCAAAATCTAAGATTACATCTCTAATGCACTTCTAACAGAAAAATGGTTTTCAGTCTACTTGAAATGTTAGTTATTCACTAATATGGCAGTTATTGTTAACTGAATAAGTTCAAGAACAGAATATGTTTATTTTTGCACATATTTTCCTGATGTTCTAGAACAGTCTTTTAGACAGAAAATTTGTATGACCTTATGAAAATAAAGTTAGGGAATCAAAAAACATTTTGCAAAATACTTTATTTCACATAGATGTATATTTTCAGAGAGAAGACAAGTACAAAACCCCACAACTTTGTATGGAAGTCAGTGGGAGTTATGACCTACTTAGGCTTATGCAATTTTAACCATTGTATTTCTGTGTCAAACTATGTAATGTAATATATTTTTTGATTTGAGTTTGATCTGCATATGAAATATTATTTGAGAGGATTTTTATCGTATATGTGAATCTAAACCAATCTTGTTTTATCAGTGCAGTGGATTATCTTATGTCTCTTAGGACAGGATTTAAAGTAAGAGCCATCTTCTGTGAATGTCTTTTGTTTTGTTAGTAACAGATAAAATAAGCACGACTAATACTTCTGGCTACAGAACTGTATTTCAATAAACTTGTAAAACAGAGACTAATTAGATGACATGGTCTGTAGGCATGAAATAGAAGCAGAAGTGTAAATGAAATACTGATAAAATTAGACAGATGATGCAGTCCAGACCTCTTCCATTCATGGTACTTTTTCTCTACACAAACTTGCCAGAGTTAAACACAAGTATTTTGTGACCTTTATAAAAGCCTGACATTTGTATTCTTTTCGTTCTAGCTCTTAGTAAATGCATTCAGTTTTCTGTCATTAACTGAAGAAAAAAGAGGTGCAAAGAGGACAAAAGAGGGATACATTGCTATTTTGCTACTAATTAAAATAATGGGGTATTTTGTGTCAGTTGTGGGTTAACCCCGGTAGGCAGCTATTTATCCGTTTCCAGGAAAGTAGGGCGTCATTGTGCATAACAGTTACTTGGGAAGACAAACGTTGTAACTCTGAACATCCCCCCTTCCTCCTTCTTTCCCCCAGCTTTATTGCTGAGCACGACGTAATGTGGTATGGGATATCCCTCTGGTCATTTGGGGTCAGCTGTCCTGGCTGTGTCCGCTCCCAACTTCTTGTGCACCTCCAGCCTACACGGTGGCGGGGCAGCATGAGAAACAGAGGTGGCCTTGACGCTGTGCAAGCACTGTTCAGTAATAGCTCAAACATTGGTGTGTTATCAACGCTGTTCTGGTCGCAAGTCCAAAACACAGCACCATACGAACTGCTATGAAGAAAACTAGCTCTATCCCAGCCAAAACCCATACAGTGTCTGAAAGGAAGGGACAAAGTGAACAGGCAAAGAATTAATGCAAGAAATAGAAAATAGGTGGCTGCAATAGCCTGACCAGAAGAGATCAAAAATTCCTGTGTGAGCTACCAAGTGGTTGCGACTTACCTATAAATGCTTTGGCACAATAAAGCAAGTAGTAGACTGGCCACTAGCATGGTGTGTTTTGGCATACCTTCAGTGGTGATCATGGACAAATGTGCAACCTTGACATTATTGAGGACTGGGCCTATGTATGGTTCTCTTTCACACATTTCTTCTGCAGTTCTCCTGTGGCACATAGCAGAACTGCACTCAGTGCTCCTTTTTGTATGTGTGTATGTTAGTGTCCTCTAAACTTGTATAAATAAAACAAGCAAATGCTATTTCTTTCTATGATTCTATCATGCTTGAATAAAGTGAAATTTCACCTCTTTGCTTTGCAACATAGATATCACCATTATGGTGAGCTGAACATCAGTGCAGTTTGTTTTTGTCTGCCTATCAAGCTGAAGAGCAATTTCATGCAAAGCCTGGGGTCCTCTACAGAGGGCTGAACCCAGCTTATACGTACATAATTAACTGTAATTTTAGTATGGCTCCTCAGGTTGCCATCATGAAAACTGCATTGGGTTTATTCTTTAGTACATTGATTAGAATAGATTATTGAGCAGCAGAGAGAACCAGGCACAGCTGAGCAACTTTTGCCATGCTCATGGCATCAGGACTGTTGTTCATAACTTTATTTGAGAAGGTGAAAAATGTTCTACTGATAATGCTGAACTTGATGATGCAGAAGGTGGGAGGGGAGAAAAGAAAGAGGCATATCTCTCTGACAGTTGATAAATCCTATTTAATCCTTCTAATTTATTTCCCTCTCTTTCAAAAGGCTATGGGAACACATTGTCAACATTTTCCTTTTCTTCTTTAAATCAATGAAGATAGTTATTTTGTTGTATCTCCTGCCTTGATGATTCTCCCCTTTTTCTTTGCCAGGTTCCTCCAGTCATCATTCCCACAACTGCTTTATGTAATCCCTGCTCTACTCTCACCTCCAAGATCCCATTCAATTTGAGTTTTTACAGGGAATTTTGCTTTCAGTAATGCAAGTTGAGGTTGTTTCAGTGTGTTTCTTTCTTGCCACCCTCCCCCTCCAAAGTTTGTATGTTTTTGAAGTCGGCCTTCTGGAAGGACATGAAACACCACAGGCAATCATAATTTTGTGTTAATGAAGTTATTTGTCAGTGAATTAAAATTCAGAAGTGAAGTTTTCAGTTAATTAAATATGAAAAATTACCAAAAAGTGCAACAGGCCCTGTTATTTTGATATTAAGTTCTATTTATTTGACACTGCACTTTCAGCTTTCAGTATTATGCAGTTTTTCTGCATTAACAATAAAATCTAAAAAACAAGAATGAAAAGCATGTTCTGATCAGTTAACCATGGAAAGCTAAAATCCTGTAGTTTAGCACTTGTCTACAAATCAGAAGTCCTTGACTAAATTTTCAGGTTATGGTCTCATAGTCTCAAGTAGCTGGAAATGAAATAATTGCTGCTGTAACTATTTAAATGCGTTCCCTGTGATCTAATTGCTTTTGCTTTAAATGATTATGCCCGTTCCTCATTTAGCATGCCCAATGCATCCACTTAGACTTACATGATTCATTTTGTCCTTGCTTTAGGATAGATTAAAATGTTGCACTCTGAAACAGGAAGTTAGGACTAAGAATGTGTAATTTATTTGAAACTCAAGTAAATGCTATTTAGGTTAATGTCCAGCCGGTTTGAAATAGGTCTCTGAAGGCACAGACTGGGACTGGTCTAGTCTATGAGTGCTGCCTCCTGCTGCCATTGAGCGTTCCCTATATTTGTGCAAATATTCTGCACTTCAGGGTAGCAGTATATAGCAAATAGAGAGCATGTGTACTGGGTTGTGTATTCCACCCTAGACTGTGCTTTTTTGCACACTGATACATATCTAGTTGCTTTGGTTTATTTTCTTTACAGAAAATGTATGTGCCATGACTGAAGGGATACAGAATAGTCCCTTTTAAAGTGAAGGGTAGGGGAAAGGAATAATGCTTAACGGCTGCTACTGGCTGGCAAAATGTTGTATGTAAATTAATGCATTTTGACTTTTTCTGTGGACAGATGGTAGGTTAAGGCAAACCTAAAGATATTTCCTCCCATGATGATTTTTTAAAGCAGCATAGCAGATCGTCAGTCTGTACACTGTTCTAATGGGACAAATTTTTTGACTGCTGGGTTGTTGCGTGGTGCTAAAACTATGTGAATTGTAGCTCAGTGCTGTATCCTGGTGAATCAATGTTTGCAAGTATCTGCAATCATACAGATTGGATTCCTGAGTGACTCTGCCTGTGAAGGATAATAATTTCTGGCATCTTAATCTTCCTTCTCTTAGTGCAGATGTCTAAAAATAAAGGCCATGGTTGTATTTAATTTTGTGAAATCCAGCATGCAACTTTTAACTTGGCTGAGCTGTGTGGCACCATCCAGCCACCTCCTCCCCCCAGCTCTCAAGGAAGATAACTTTCCCCACTTGGTTCCATTGCAGGCCCTCTAATGGTACTCTCCAGCTCCAAGTGGCTGAAGTGCCTTCTATTTATCCTTTGCTAGCCTCCTTTTGCCGATATATAAACAGGTTGCTCTTTGCTCTAAGAAACAGCCTGATATGCACTTCTGCAGTGAGTCTGGAAACATTACTGTCCAAAGACAGCAGCTGAGGTACTCTTTGAAACTGAGAAGCTCTAACAGCCACCTTGATAGGATTGACTCAGCTTACTAATTTGAAATTTCAACCTCACTGCTGACCCCTATATTGTGTCAGCTTTTGGGTTGGGAATTTAGCCTTGGATCATACTTGTTTCTGAAGTTATAAATATAACGAAAGCAGGAGAATAAAGTTATTTTAAAAGAAAACTTATATCAAATTCCTGGGAAGGAATGGATTATGTTACTAAGCACTCCCCAAGCCTCTGGTTTTTGATTATGAGTAAGAAAGCAATATGAACAGCAGCTGACTTGCTGATCTCTGTCTTCACTTAAAAGTCAGAGCTCAGGCATTCATTTAGAGGACTGAATACTTTTTTCACTAGAGCCTGTATAGTTCTTCTGACATTCACAGTTAATATTGATACTCTGTAGGCCAGAAAATATTACTAGAGAAAGAATGCATCAAGGCCGGTTCTGCTTTGAATGGAGTTAGTGGAAGTTTAACCATTGCTTGTAAAAGGAGGAAGACTAGACTGAAAAAGTTTTATAATTCAAATGTGTTTAATGGTTGTGTATTTGTATGATACAGATTTACTCACACTATTTTGAGTATATTTTAAAAAGACAGTCTCTCTTATTTTCTAGGGCATTGTCTTGTTTTTAGTCTCTCCATAATTAGTTTCTATTTATAGAGCAGATCAAGAGAAAGTAGCTCGCAGATGTCAGAGATGCATGTTTTCTCACATATAAGTGTTTTCTTGCTTTAACTTTATGCAAATACTTTATTATTAATGCTTTTTAAAGGCTACAGGAGGTATATAGACTTTAATTTTTTTCTGTATGATTAATACCAGCCATTTGTTTTTTGCTTTCATTTGTAAGTACTTCAAACTCTGCCATAGAAAGGAGATATGGGCTATATGTATTTAAATGTACACATAAAGATTAAAAGAATTGCAATCCTCATTTTTTTTAGTCATCTACATCACTATAATGGATCTCGAACATTAAAGTTCTATTTTACAAAGTGCTATTACTAGCACTTGTTTCTATTTTTCATCTTGGAAAAACATTTAATTTCCAACTTAAGTTCTCACTACGTATTTTTAAATTCCGTTATATTATAAACGGTCCTTCTGTGTCTCAAGAGGTTAGGTAATTTACTGCTTTTGACTCAATAAAATTCTTACAGGCAGTTATGCTACTGAAATTTTGGTAAAATAACATGTGGGATTAAAAAAAAAAAAAAAAAAAAAAGAAGTGATGAGTGGAGTTACTATCACCCTAGTCACAAAGTTGTGTGTTTAAATGCATGTTCCTGTGAACTGCATTCTGTATGCTAGTATTCTTGTATATTCTATTCTGCATAAATTCAGTATCAGTCAAAAGTCCTTTGTAGCTGCAAATAAAATGTAACTATTCCCTTTTAATATGATGCTAATAATGAAGTGGTAAATATATAAAACAAAGTATTTAAGGCATGTAGGTATTCTAGATACCTATGTATTAGGTAGATACCTAGTGTTAGTATAGAAAAGAAAGACACCATGAATACTGAGAAACTTGTATTTAAAGTGTGAGCCCTTTTATAGAGCAACAGCACCCCCCCCTTCTTGACCTTCAAATGACCTCACTTACCACACTGCCTCAAAGATGAGATAATAATGGAAGTATCCTTTGTTTATAGTATCCCATAGAACAAATGCTTTTATTAGTGGCTTTTGTATTTGTGCTACACAAAATTTCTCAAAAAATTAATTTCAGCCTTTATATTGTATCTTCCATCTTGGATTGTAAAGGGGGGAAGGCTTTCTTAGGTTTTCTTTTTCTGTTAAATGCTTACATTTAGTGTAAAGAGTCAAATAAAAATCTTTAATCATTAACAAGCCAAAGAACTGTTAAAGAATAAAAGAAGTCAGTCAACACAGTTTAATAAAAGCTATACTATCCAATGAAATCATATAATACTGTGTATTTATACAGTTGTATTAGCTATAAAAATCTAAACCAGTTTATAATATCATACAGTTATGTAGGTACTTACCATTTTAAAAGCAGCATCAAGTGGAATCGGTGGAAAATCCCCAAGGTGTAATCAATAATTGATTAAAATGATGAGCCTTTATGGTATTATTTTGAAGTGCACAATCTGAAATTAGAGGAAATTTACTGACAGTTGTATATTTTGTTGAAAGAAGTATTGCTCAGACATATATTAACAACAAAATTGATGTCTGTTGCCTTCTACAGAGTACAAGGAGAGTGATTTATTCTGAAAATTTCTTTTAGCTGTGTAACTAGGTAACTTATACTGTGCTACATGAAAGAGTTTGGATTCCATTTTGTGAAGCAGGATTCCAGTGCAATGAGTGAAGGAAACAGATGGAGTAAGAGGAGGACAGATGGGTACCAAAAAATTACAGCCACCGTTTTCAGTACCTGTGCATTAACTGCATATAACTGCCATAAATCAATTTATTTTCATTTACTGAAACAGGAAAATCACAGATTATGAAGCCAAAGCATTACAGGGCCCAAAACCACTCTATGTTGAAAGCATATATTTGTAGTGGTTAATAAGAGTTCTAGATGGGCTACATCCGAGAGTAAAACTTTCAAGAACGTCACCCCCAGTCCAGTCATTTCATTCTGTTAGGGAGATTTAAACATCTCTTTTATTCAGCGGGGGGGAAGATTTGTTGGTTATTCTGCCATATTGGACAGCTGTAAAGCTTTCCTTGTAGGCCAGAGGTGGGCTACTGAAGTGATGCAATGAGTGCTAGGGGGCTGCTCCACCACGAAGGCTTCAAGCAGCCTGGGAAGGAGCTGAACCTGGAGAGCCCAAAGCAAAGGCTGAGAATGCAGGAGGCCACTTTCTCTCCTGCAGCAGCCTTGAATTGCAGGACATGAATGGTGGATTAGAAAATCAAAATAAATTTACTATATATATACCAGCAGTCCTTATCTGCTGCATGGCACAGCTGCTCTGTCACATACTTGACCTTGACTTAATTTGATCATCCCTGTGGTTAAATAGGAAGTTCAGCTGTGAGCCAAAAAATTTCTTAACACCCCTCACCCCACCAGTAACAGCCAGCTTGTTGCTGGTACTGTTGAATTTTTATATGAACACCTGTCTGTTAGAAATTGGATGGTGCCCATCCAGACAATTTACATTTATTTTAGAATGTCTTGCAATTAGTGGACTTTCAAAATTGTAGAGTGCAAATAGAAATCACCCTTGTATTCAAAATATTTGAGAAATGAAGAAATATAGGTCAGAATATGTAATTGCTCTCATTCTTGTTGAATTCACATCAGGAAGTTTTCTTGCATAGAGGCACTGCATGAATAGCCACTATTTTGGTGCAGCAAAGGCAAAAGTATGAAAAAGTCTGTAACTCAAATATCTTGGAATTGGCTTTCTGTCAGACTTTATCCCAGTTCCTTTTAAATTTTCCTATGAATAGCTTGAATTAAAAATTCACAATTTTCTTAAATTTTTCAAAATAATTCTCTAATTAAAAAATATTCATTTTAGGGGTTAGGCTCACTACTTTTGTAATAAAACATAAATCAAATATGGTATTTTGTCTTCATATGAAAAAAGATTGATTAGATTTTATCCCTCAATCTATTAAATGCAATTTAGAGCTTAATGTGGCAAAACCTGAATTTTTTAACTTTGTTAGCTGATAGTAGATTACCTTCCCTATATTATCTCATTCAAGGTGAGCATTGCAGTGCTGGCTATCATGAGTGCTAGAGGCTGGGTTACAGTCTTCAGCCATAAACAAGTCCCATTCAAAACTCATCATCTCCTCCCACCTTTAAACAAATCTCTGTTGGATTGGGATGTAGCCTACGAATCAGGCAAATAGTTCAGAAGGGGTGTGTTGGGATAAATAGGAAGGAAGATGGTTTGGCTTGGTTTCATAACTGAAGTGGAAAAGAAATCATTGTTCGGTTTCCTTCAATTAGAAAACATTAGCGATCTGAATTCGGTTTCAGAACGGCTCTGTTTATGCTGATGTGAATATACTAGTTTTCTGGTTTTTTTCATTAAAATTTTTTGAGTTGCGGAAACATTAATACAATTGCCTTTTTTTTTTTTTTTTTTTCACTGGGACTTCCTACAAAATCCTATATCTCCATAGTCATGGAACTTCTTCCCCTCTCCCACCAATGACTCCTTTTCCAGTCTGAGTTTGGAATAAAATAGATATGAAATAATGTTTCCTTTAAGCAGGTAGGAGATAAACTATACAGCTTTCTTAAGCCATCTATCTGAAAGTTACAGTTTAAAATCTTAACCAGGGTCAAAACAGTGAGGAACTCTTTCCGATTTTTGTAGGTTAAAGATGGAAAGGAATTATAACTTAATCATTTTGAAAGCATAGAATTGCTTTGGAAATTAAACTCAGACTGGAATTTACTATTTACTACTACAGTTCTTCTGAAAACAAACAAGCTTGCAACACACAAAGTAGTCACTCTTAAATCCTTTTTAAAAGTAACGGCCACTAATAAGTCTGCCCTAATAGATAACCCTTCAGCCCATTGAAACCTGGCAGCGTGTAGCGCCAGGAACATCTTGATACTAGTACGGAAAAGCAGAATAATTATTTTGATCTATATAAGTTAGACTTGAAGAGAAGATGGTCCAAGGAAAGGGAAAAGTCCATGCTGCTGTCAATACTTATCAGCAGTAAGTCTAAGTGATGTGCAACTTCATTTATATATTTGATTTGTATTCAGCCCAGACTGAGATTGCCCTTTCTCAAACTGCTTGATTGCTTTTAATTCCCTAGAGGAATGCTTTTAGAAAAGAGAGCAATCTTGTACAAGGCTTTTGCTGATCACTAAATTTGGGGCTTCTTGCCCTGATGTGGAGAGAGAAAGAACATGTATGCACTGCAGAGAAGAGGGCTCTTTGTTAAAAATCTCCTGGCAGTCCTCAGCTATTATGCGCTGAAGACTGTTACCCAAGTGCTAAGGCTAATCTAATTTGCAACAAAGAGGAAATCTCTCTAAAGTGGTCAAAACTCAAGTGATTGGTCTTGTTTCTACCCGCTACAAAAGATGGTACGCTAGTTTAAATGCTTCCTTGAGCTATCATCCCTGTGGTTTTGGTTCCACTGTTCTGCTTGGAGAGAGAGTCCATACATATTAGTTTATTAAGGTAATATGACTGCGAAACAGCTGTGGGGCATACATGTCAAAAGAAAGGTCACAATCTTCTGTACAAGCACAAATGGGAATAAATGCCCAGTATATTCACTGCTTTTGGAGCATCTGTCAAGAGCTGAGTAGCGAGCAATGTTCCCATATAGGAAATTACTTTTACCAAGGAATTGTTTCTTTCTGTATTTTTGTCAGTCAGCCAGTCATTTGCAAATGAGTTGAGCTTCATCATCTAAGCTGCAAGTTGAAATAAGTGTATTCTGTTCTCCATGTAGATGCAATATGTATGAATTAGTCTAATGGATTAGTTCAGTTACTAAGATCAACCAAACAGCAGATTCCATTCTGTATATGAAATTAGAATCTTAAGTTTAAGCTGTAGGTATCATTATTTCAGATAATGAAAAAACTTTCAAATTAGTTACTTCAGTCTGGTTTCACTTCAACAATGTAAATTACTGCAATGACAGATTAGATTATGAAGACAATAGTATAACCTGTAGAAGAATATGCCAGGAAAAGTTTGGGGGGCCTGGGAGTTCAGAATCCCCACCTCAACTTCGTGTGCCTCAATCCAGGTGTGACTGGCTATGGGGAGAGTGCTGTGTGTGTTTCAGCCATCCTCCCCACCAGAACCATGCTAGCCAGCAGTCAGAAAGCCCTAATACTTTTACTAGTAGAAATTACAGAACACTAGGTATTGTAGTACAAAAAAAAAAAAAGTTACTATTCTTTTTTCCACCACAGATTAATTGAATGGTCTGTAAATAACACTTTCTTTTCACCTTACGTGTGTCCTTACACAAAAATGCTGCTACTGAATTGTTCTGAATATGTCTTTGCTTAATTTCAAAGCTCGAATTAGTGATTAGTAAGAACCTTTGGCTCTGCTTTGCTGTTTAACTGTTAAGTAGTAGATTAAAAAAAGAAACTTAAAGCTCAATGTAACTGGTGGTTGTTAGCACTGTTTCTGCTTGTATCTTTGGGGATTCTCACCTACTATTCTTAGTTACTTGTTCCAAAATCTTTAAAAATATAAAAAGGCCCTGGGCAAGCACTTTACCTACTGACACTGATTGTTCTTATTGAAATTGCAACCTCTTCTTTGTGAGGAGGAAGAAGGAAGTATAAAGGCTTGAGGTAGGTTTTAACCTTTTCAAGCCATGACTAAAGTCAGTTTAGGTCAGTTGGCAAGGGCTTGAGGGAATGTAGGGACAGGCTGAGGGGAGGTGGTTAGGACCACACGATGAAAAATAGACATGGATGAACAGGAAAAATATAGCAAGGAATATGGTGAAGCAAAGAGTGAATGAAGGTATGAAGGAACTTAAAGATTGGAGAGACAACAGTGATTATTAGAACTAAAACTTGAAGAAATAGGATACCAAAAAACCAGAGGAGCACATAGCAAGAAAACAGAGAAAGTGAAAGTGTAAAAGGCTTAGGACTAAGAAAGAGAAAGGTTTTCTGAAGATAACACCTATCTGTCAATCTGTCTGACTACTTTTGTTCCAGACTCTGATTCCATGATCCCCAACACCTCATATATCCTGTTGACTTGTAGGTTTCTTTCCCAGCAAACCAGCTAGATGCCTTCAGGAGAAATTGTGGTAAAATCAATAAAATCATGTGTTTTAAATTGCCATATGAGATGCAGAGGATTTTAGTCTGAATATCTATGCAGTAAGAATATGGCAAATCTATACCTGCTACGTCTGAGCACTGTGGGTATGAGCTGCTGCTCACTAACTACCCTAGGAATTGATGTTGGTTTCTTCCATAGCCCCCCCAAAACAGTATATATGTGGCTTTAGTTCTTCTAGCAGTGAGTTTATGTTACTGCATGTGTAACAAACTATGTATAGAGGTCTGTAAAATGTTTAGACGTGAACATGAATCTCATCTTCTATAAAGAAAATGGATGCTTTCAGTATAATAGAAGGTCCTTATTTGCCCTTATTAATTTAACTGTTCTTTCCACAGTGGTAAATAAGCCTTTTTTAAAATTATTTTTAAATTTTATTTCTCACTAAATAGTCACATGAAAAATTGCCGTGATTAATCAGTAAACTTTCAGTAAAGCATGCAGTATCAAGCTTTTTGGGGGGAAAGGGGAAAGTGGGGGCAGCATCCAAAATGATTTCTAGAACATTGACGAAGAAATAGGATGGGGAGTCTGGAGACATTTTTTAGAATATTTACCTCTAACGGTTGAGTATTAATAATTTTGAGTGATAGAAACAGGAATCAAAGCACCTTGTTGTCTGTATTTGTCTTAGTATAGGACCACCTGTGAATGAGATAATTTAAAAAATATCCAGTACTGAATTTCTGATAATACTTTCTTCTGACTCTTGACAACCATTTCAGCAGTATAATAGATTATGTTGTTTTTCCTTGGACACTTTTAAAATCTGTATATATAAAACTTCCTCAGACATGCACAAATAAGAAGGTGTTAAGCAGACAAGCTTGTGTAAGGAACTGATTTTGTGATAATGAATGTTCTGCAGAATGGCTATCATGATATATCCTCCTACGTAGCAATAGGAGAGGAATGTGTAACTTAATAACTCGTTAGAACAATGAAGATCATGTGTAAGGCACATTCATTTTCTTCAGCCCTCTTTTTTCCCCCAGACATCCAGCTCACTAAAGAATTTATCACTGCAGAGGATGATGTCTGGTGTACGACTTGTTTCATGCCAGCTATCTTTCACAGGCATTTGTGCTACCTTGTTCCCTTGACTCCATCCGAAAGGAAAGGTGTAGGATCATATGTTATTGTATGCCCTTGCATGGGAAAATAGTCATTCCAATGCTTGACTTTTGCCATGCATTTAATCAAGCCAGAGTAGTTCAGTAAGCTTCACTACTAATATTTTTAAGCAAACAGAAAAAAATTATGACCGCTGTCATACTTGCTGTACTTTAAGCTAAAGACTGATGAACAGTTGATGAAGAACTAGAAACCACTGGCTATGCTCAAACCTTTCATTTTTTAGAATGAAATGTTTTGTTGTTCTTATTTTCATAGCTGTTTCTGTAAACCCAGAATTGAATCTCAAGTGTTGATTTGTTCTTGATGGTATTTCCATATGGAAATGTCAGATAATTCTAGAGAAATTTTATTCCTAGAAGATCTTGAATTGTAGCCCTATTATGCAAATTTTATCCTTGCAAAGCTGAATGGAATTTACCCAATTCTAAACCTTAAGCCTTTTGTGAAATGCCTCTATTAAAATATGGCCTCAGAGTTGGGAAAAAAAAAAAAAACCTGAAGCTAATCTAATAGAGAGTATTGTGTGTGTCTCTCTGTATATGACAATGTAAGGATGATAAATTCAACTATAAATATCCATTTCTTTTGTAATGACTGCTATATATTGTAAGTAGGGCATCTGTATGCTGCCTGAGATTAAGTGGTTGCTTCCTTAGTTAGTAGCAGCAGCAGAGTTTTGACCTCTTTGTTAAATAGCTGTTTGTTGCAAAGTTCATGCTACCCTTACTAAACTGAAGCTCTACTGTTTAGATTAAATAATGACCAAGGTCCAGTCCTGCAGCCCACAATTATTTGAGTTATTTTTTCTTAGTGCTGAAGTTAGCAGAACTTCTCATCGCAGGCCAGGGGCTCAGAACTGGCTCCTTGTGTTTGTTGAGCACCGTAATTCCAGGCCAGCTTGACTTCTAATTATGTTCCCTGACGTCTCGCTAAGTTTTCATCAGCTCTATACTGCAGTGACAAAGGCCGAGTATATTTTAAACAGAGGCTTATCATAATATTTTACAGTCTCATTAAAACTTTTGGCCAGTCTAGTCTAAAATTTCGTCTTTTTTTTAATGCATTTCCATTTTCTCTATATTGCCTACACATACTGAATTTAGAGGAGACTTTATTTCATAAAGCGTCTGCTTTGGTTACAGTCATTTTACACTTATTTCATCATTATTGCATGAGATTTGTATTGAGTATATAATTTAGTTTGCTGCTTGCTCTGTGTTCAACCAAAACGTGAATTCTCTGCCATAGCTCTTTCATCAAAAGAAAAAAAGAAAGCACTTACACATAAGAAGAAAGACAGGTAAAAATAATTCCTTGTCCTTTAGGAAAATACATTTTATTCTTTCTCTCAGCTGAAAGAGTTCCCATTAGAAATATTCTCGAGTTGTCTGTTTTCCAGCAAGTTCTTATTCTTTCATGCATCCAATCTAAAACATGATTTTGCTGCTTTGTGAAATTGAATCAAAGACATTCAAAATTCAAAATCATTTAGAGTTGTAAATAACACTCATCCTCCTGTCCAAGTACTAAGTAATAAACCATTACTGTTTCACAGTGCTGGAAATAAAAATAAGCTCTGCTATGTGTTACAAAAAAGAAAGTTCTTAAGTCTTCATTTAAAAAAATTTAGAGAGGTAATTAAAAACAGTTTGGGGAGTTTTTGAAGAATTAGTTTTTGCTGCCTATCTTTATACATCTCAAATGTATGAAAAGAAATGACTGTTGCTGCTTCTGCAGTACCAGAACTGAAATTCAAAAGTTGTTTACACAACTAATAGTTCATTCATTTCATATTAAAGGTGGAAATGCAGTATTTTTATCTGTAATGAACTGAGAAGGTTCATTAACTTCAAAGTGTTGCTACAGTGACTTATCCCATATGAATGGAAATTTATACATACAGTACAATACGTGTATCCGTTATCCTCATACAAGCCTTGTGCTCATTTTACAGAAAAACAAAGTAAACGAGTAATGGTGCTATAATTAACTTTGCAGAAAACTAATCAGATTCATTTTGTTACTTCAACCTTCACAGAACTTACTTCCCTTCTACCAAGAAGATCATAGGTGGTGGCACCCCAAATGGAACTTGCTGGTGGGTAATCATAACTATTACAATGCATTCGTATTTTTGGGTCAGAATGTGAGAAACTGGTGCTAGCTGAGCATTATTCTAGATCTAGCTCTCAATCAGTCCCTTCAATTGCTCTTGAATCTTTGAATTCTTCCCCCATTCACTTCCCCTCTAGAATTCAAATATTAGTGAAGTAAATAAAAAGTCTTGCATCACTCAGAACAATTAAGTGTGTACAAATATGAAAGATGTATTCTGAGACAATGTTTCTGGACTCTGATACCTTTACAGTGTATTTTGGGAGCGGAAATTAACTGGTGCTTCTTCTGGACTTCACACGCAGTTCTGTGTTGTATCTTTTCTGTAGTTTGCAGAAAAGGTTGGTCTTTGAGAGAACTTCCATTCAGGAAATAATTTCTGCTTAGGATATTAGACGACTTCTTTGGATATGTCTGTGCATGGTGTAGCTTTTGCTATTATGTATTTTGTAGTCTTACACTTTTTTTTTTTTTACTGAAGGCTTATCTGCTTATCACTAATTCCCATCTGAGCACCCTACATTGTACAATGACACCCTAGGCCTCATTAGCAAGATACGTAATATTTCTTCAGAATAATTCATTGCATATTTATTGCGATGACCAGAGGATAAAGCGGTTCCTATTCCCCAATAATTTAGTTCATTCTAATATTCTCTTCATACCAATTCTGATTTCACATCTCTACTACTTGAGCTATCTGCATCAATTTAATTTTTGTGTGACAAAGCACTATACGCGTCTGTGCAGGTCTATAAATAAAAAGTAACAAGCTGACATCTTTCACCTGTATCAAATGTATTTCATACTCTTTTTTCTGGTATACTTGCTGTTAAACTTCTGTCTCTTTATATCTATCGCCTGTCTTTATTTCCCATGTCCCTCTTCCCCTTTTCTGGCAATTGACAGAGTTTTCAGCTGCAGATGAAGCGTAATACACCATTACTCTCTTCACTATGTGCTGATGGATTCACACAGGCATTGCAGACACTTTTTCCGCTATGGCATATAAAATAAACTGTCTGCAGCTGTGTATGTTTGCTTTAACACATATAAAGTACTGCTTATTTCAAGCAATATACCTACATGTAAGGAGAAAGTTGTGGATCTCATTAAAATCTGTCTCTGAAATGAAGGCAAGGCTAAAAAACAGAAAGCAACAATGGGCTGAGATCATTGGCAACTCAAAGCTCTCAATGATCTAATCAGGCCACTTATTACATACTGTGTGTAGTAGTATCTAATATATTTTAAGAGTTCATGTTATACTTGTGCATGGAAATTGTTCTATGTTTATAAAATTCAGCTGGACATTTGTGGTCTTTTTTCAAGACTCAACTACAGCCAGCCACCTGGCCGTAACTGGTCTACCAGGATTGAAGACTGGTCTCTTAGCCTGACTGATAGCTGCCTACCCATCTGGCATGGGAGCAAATCACACTAATTGCTCTAGGACACTCAGCATGTTGCTTTTGTTTTTATTCACACTGCATATTACTGTACCTCATCCTTGTCTTGTGGCTTGCTCATTAGTCCTGCTCTTTAGCCCCTGATTCCTGCTTTTACTCCTAGATTTCCCACTTGCAGTACAATCCCCCTCTGGGTTTTGCTCACTTAGCTTCCTTACTGGCAATACTCCTATTTCTCAAGCTCTTGCATTACCATGATTTCTCCAGTTCTTGACTTAGGATCATCTTAACTAGATCTTTCATCTATTAAGCAAAATGGGAAGCTGAGCAGAGACTTCGATGACAATTTCAGTATAAGGCTAGATTTAACACTTAGGTTACTGTTGTAAAGTGGTCTGTCAACCTCTGATGCTGCCTGTTAATGTTGTTTATTCATGCAGGTATTTTGTAATTTTAGGTATTTGGGGCTTTAAAAAAATAATCTTTAAACCCTGTGACACCTAAAAGTGCAGTTTTAATTTAAAAACAAAAGAGATTAAGACTTCCTTGTAAACACTTTTGATTGAAGGACCTGAAAACCTAAGACAAATATCTCATAAAAATATTGTGAGATTTTTAACAGAATCACAAATTATGGTGACAATACAGTCTGTTATACCAAACAAGCTACAGGATTTATAAATCCAAGTAATGAGTTATGGAGAAGTCAGAGAAAGGAATAGATACCTTGGGTGTCAGCAGAAATAGCTGATGCATCTCAGTTTGAATTTTATTTACATTTAGCAAGATATACAAGTAAAGCTGTGTCTCTGGTTGTTTTAAAATGTAAATGTGTCAACATTAAAAATAGATGGTGTCATATGAGACAATTGAGAAAAAGCCAACAAACAAATCCCCAACAGTGAGGTAAATCAGCATGCCCTTAAGTGGTGACTATCAGATCATTAGGGGTGCTAGATCACTTCATGTGTATTCATCCTTTTTTATTTCCTTTTCCAGAATGTTAGGCAAAATCCTATGGAATTTTGTCTTACAGCAATACCACTGATGTATGTTGTAGTAACAATCTGTTCAAAGAACCAATGAAATGATGCAGGTCTTTTAATTGAATTGCAGTGCTCACTGATTTTCTGGTTGTAAAATAACAAAATAGACAATGGATAACTAAATTAAAACACAAAATTCTGGGTCAGAAGCCCTGAATAGGGAAACGTCCTAAGTAAAGAACAGCTCAGTCTAATCTTGTATTCACTTCTAATGCACAGGAGTGTAATCCTATCAGCAAAGGGAGTAATTTAGATAAATGAAAATAAAAGGCCTTTGTGTACATGGGCTAAGTCAAGATTTTTGTATTACTGGGCTGTGCAGTGATTTTGGCAGTAGTGTTGCATGTGAAGAAGTTAGCTTTTGGCTGCTTAAGTCCATGAGCTGAACTAATTGTCCACCTTTGTTTAATCTTCCCACCTTCTGCCCCTATAAATCCTTTTCACATTGTTCATATATATAGCAGTAGTAACCTTAGTCCCATTAAAAACCTGAAATCTGTCTGGAACATATAATTTCAGTATATGGCTTTCATACTCATGTGCATTTGTCACTTACCTTTTTACACTTGCTTTTGAAACTACACCAGGTTTAGCAGCTGGTGCTTTTAAAACTAGGAAGTGCTGGTCAACAGAAGGACCCTTGCCAATGCATTTATTTCTGTGCATTATGATTGTTTATAATACATTTTAATGAGTTTGAAAACATAACATCCTTCCCTACCAAACTGTTCCTTCCCATTTGGCAACCTGTACCTCTGTCTCACTCTACCACAATTGCTTTTGTTGCTTACAGAACTGATCCCATAGTTTTTCCTCAAATTCCTTCCCAATGATTATGCACAACAGCGGAGTTCAGCCTTCAATTTTTATCTACCCTTTTAAAGAAATGAGTCTTATGCAATCACATCGTCTATCTCTCTTTAACTTGTAATTGCATGCTTAAAAAATATTTAACTATAATCTTTGGCTGGTAAATTCAGCCAAATTTGAAAGAATGATAGATTTCCTAAAGATCCCACACACACTTTGTGAAAATCGTCAGCATGAATAGAGAAGAGAGACGAAAATTACTTTCCCTGCTAAGAGAATGAAAAAGAACAACTCAGTGTCTATACGTTTTGTTTGCTAGTAGCTAGCTGGTAAATTTTAATATACATACTGAACACTGTAGTGGCACAGATGGGGAGAGTCTCTTGGGGCAGTGGGACAGCTAAGGATGTTGCTTTTGAAGATATTTCTGTGATATTCCTATGGGGTGCAGGAGCATTACCTATTATATCAGCATATCTCTGGGAATGTTGGTCTTTCTTTTTAGTTATCTTTACTACAATGTGGTTCAATTTCACTTAACAAACTATATCTTAAAGGTATTTAGGAAACTTAGCTTAAAGCACAATTTTAATTGAGAATAAATTTAGCAGACCTTGCTATGCATTATTTCATACTTTTTTTTTTTTTTTTTCCTACTGGTCCCTGTGTGGACAAAACAGTGTTTGGAGGAACTAGGGAGAGATCTTTGAAATTTGGAAAAATACATATATGTTAAGTTGGAGGTAAGAATAACTCAAATGCAATATTACTTTTTAATTGCAAACATCACTGTCCCTGTCTGATACCAGTTGAATCCATGGCATTCTTCAATTTTACAAATGGAGGCTATAACTCTATAGTATCACAAAGCTGGACAGCGTACAGTATAGTGTATAGTAGTATATAGTGTACAGCATCAGTATGGATGCAGTGCTCAGGTTTATCCTTAGAAATATGTATCTGAAGGTTCTGATTCTTTAGATTTATCTGTGATATTAGGGTCTCATGGGCACCGCCACACAAGCTTGTAATCTGTAGGACTGAAATGTAAGATCAGAATCCAAACAAAGAGAAAACACAAAACACCACTGGAGAAAGAAGAGAAAACCTTAGTTTAGGGCCGCCTTTTGCTTTAACACTTTGGTAATGATTTGGTGACTAATGTTTTTTTGTGATCTAGCATTTATTGTAGGCTTGTTTTGTGTAACAGCATGCTGTATTGCTGATTGTTATTCATATTAGGTTTTTACTTCCTATTTTTTGAAAGCTGTTTGAATACCAAATTGTAGCAATCATCTGTCAGATAATAGATAGGAATCTGGGATTGTAATGAAATGTAGCTACAGTACATGTACTTAAATACTAATTAAATGGCACCAACTCTGAGATCATAATCTGAGTGATTATAACTAGACTCAATTCATGAACAGATCCTGTCCAAATAAGATTTTGTCACATTCCTCATTCTTGTCTTGCATAAAAATAGCTAAGAAACTTGCTCCTTCCAAAGAGAATTTCTGTCTTAAAGTTCTTACAACATAAAACAAAGCCTTTTGAAAGACTTCTTCTTCCAGCGTTGGAATGCTATTCCAAATTGTTCTTGTGTTAGTTTGCCAAGTGTTTCATTAGTTTCATGAGGACTTTGCTAGTAAAAGTATGTTAGATGTGACACAGGAAACAAGACTATATTTAAGCTTCCCAGAACTTCTCATTATAAAAGTTTGCATTCAGTTGCTAGGAGCTTAGCCAAACTTTTAAAGTATTTGGGTTGAAATGGGGGTTTGCATTATGATACAGCCTTTAATTATGTGAGAGCACACTATTCTTCTCCAACTCATTCCCTGCCTGCCTCATTCAGGTCACAAGATGGATAGTACTCATTTAACGGGCAGTCTTCCAATATGTCATTTAAAAATGTGTTTCATTCAGTTTGTGGCCCCCTTGCCTGCTGCAACATTCAAATCTTTCTCTGAATACGACACTGTTGATTTCCTCGTAAGAATGATGGGCTCCATTGAAACTACAGTATCTCAAGAGTTCACAAATGCTAGAGTCTCCATTTTATCGTACTCTTGTGAAATCAGTGGTTATTATTTTCTCTGTTTTACAACGTGGTACTATGGCACAGTAATATATCCTCAAAGCACAGACCAGTTTGGGTATCTAACGTGAAATGATTGTTACCTTATTTCTCAAAGTACATAGTTTTTAATATTTGTCCAGAACTGGAGGTTTTAAAGCTAGCAAGTCAATTCACTTCACTTGTAGCTATGAATTCTTAAAACTTCTGCAAACGTAATCCTTTGTGTGTCAGACTGAGTGCTCAGAATACACAGCAGCTGCTTGTGAAAGTTTTGACTGAAGCAATTTGCCTGGGATCATGCAGGAATCAGTGGCAAAACTAAGAAGAAAATTCAGTTCTCCTCTCTACTTCCTTTAGCATAAGACCTGGGCCTCTTTTCAATTTCTGTAACAAAGGAAAGTGGGTTTACAAATGTCAAGGTCATTCTCTACACAGCTGGCTTTCATCCTCTGAACATCATCTTTCCTGTGCACTGCAGTGACAAGTTTTTCTTTGTAAATTAAAAAAATGCTGATGCTTAATATTTCACAGATAAGTAGGAGTTAGCAAGACATATGTTAATTCCCTCTTATGCCCATTAAAGAAGTAATCTTATTTAAGTAACATTTAAATCTCTCTCACAATCTTTGTTCTTGAGCTTAGCTTAAAACCCCCGTTGCATTTTTACTCCTGTCACATGCAAAATGCACATGCTTGGGATCTACATGATGCAGCCAATGCCATTGTTTATTTTAAAATTGTATCAGTATTTCAGGTCCACAGTGAGATACAATGGATTTGACCTAATGACACATTTCAGAATTCTTCTCTGGCGATATCTTCAACACATCTTTACTGAAAAAGTGGTTTAATAGTAGAAGCTGTGAATTCCTGAGTAGATTGACTGTTTTTGTGTCGTTCTTTTAAGGCCAGATTTTCAAATGGGCATCTTCTTTAATGTCATTATATTACAAGTTGTTTTCAGAGATAACTACCTACAGAGATTGCTGGAAAGAGAGTGGAGATTGTGAATACATCTGTTTTGAAAAAAAAATTAATGCGAGAAGCCCACTTTTGAAAATTTGGAAATACAGAGCCAAGAGCTTCTCTTACAAGGTGGTAAGGTGGACAAGCCTGCTCTGGGGGCTAAAAGTCAGGACACGGTGGCTTTGGTGCTGAGGCTGGTTTAACCACCCCTGACCATGTGGTCCTGCCCTCGGGTGGTGAAAGATAGCTCTCTCAACTGTATTGGTTGAACTATATATTATTATGGCATAGGCATACTAACTTGGGAAAACAGACTTTTCTGGAGAGTTATTTTTAACCCAGATCAGTTCATGGCATGGTTTATAGCAGAATTTCACAAGCGGGTTATGGTGCTAGAAAGGAAAGTCAGGAACTTCTTAAGCCAGCTTTTCACTGAAGTCCATTGATTGTGGAATTATAAGTTAAGCGTTGCAGTATGACACCTAATTAACATCCTAAATCCTGTCTACCTGCGTGGTGAGTTATAAATGCTGTCAGTTCAGGTCAGGATTAACATTTTGTTTTATCCAAATCCACTTAGATGGAGTCTGTGTTTAAGGCAGCAAAACTGAGCTATCTTGCTCAGCTTTTATGTATAGAAAGGGAGAGGATGGAGATCAGGCATTGAATAAATTCACAGGCAGTATGCTGTTTTTTTTTTTTTTTTTCCCAGCTGAACAATGTATTAGATTAAGGACATGTACATTTAGGGACATAAAACCATATACCCAACATATTACATTAACCTAAATTAAGCTCCAGGAGAATGAGTGTCAAGAACAGAATGAAGAATTTTTTATGCACTGTCATTGGGACCATATGGATATGGTCAGCTGTGATCCAACTGAAGAGAAATCTGATCCAGGAGATAAAAGTGAGCAAACTAGTTTTGTGTGTGTTTTGTTTTTTAGAAATCTCCATAATGTACATCTAATTCATCTTTGAAAGTGTCCCACAACAGTCAGGAATAAGGCTGCATCCTACACTTACTGCGTTGTGAACCACAATACTACAGGGAGGCACGACCATGGTTATGAACAGATTGTTCAGTACTCAGGGTAAATTGAGCCATATCTCCTTAGAACCTGACATTTCATTATTAATAGGTGGGCACAGTGGATGGATGGAAAGACTTCAAAGTTACCTTTTTTTAGAAAAAAAAAATCAATTCTTTTGGGGAATCTGAGCGGCTAATTTGTTTTGTTCATTTGTACCTCATACGGCCTTTGCCATCTTCTAGGCCTGATTCACTCACCTCTAGGTCACCGGGGGAAGGGAGAACAGTACATTAAATAAGTACAAAAGATGTTCTAAACATTAAATATCAGTAGGAAGCAATGATTGGAGAAACCTCAAATGTTAGGCAGAATGAACAGTTTTCCC
Source organism: Phoebastria nigripes (assembly GCA_035582835.1). Lineage (NCBI taxonomy): Eukaryota > Metazoa > Chordata > Aves > Procellariiformes > Diomedeidae > Phoebastria > Phoebastria nigripes. The sequence continues at coordinate 151,514 of JAYKAV010003333.1, forward strand.
TTATTCTTTAAATGGCAGAATTATAATTTGTGGTTTATTACAGCTAAATGGAGACAGTGGTATAGAAAATAAATCAGAAAATCATACCAAACTGCACCCTCAAGCAACTATTTTACTAACATTGTCTTTCAGTCCATCATTCAAAATTTCTACTATTTTTCAATTTTATGCAACTCCTTAGTTTTATAAAACTTTGCCTCTTTGTTTCGTATTCATCCTTAGTCAGCTTTTATATGAATATAACCATACTCTTAATAAATATATACGTATATTTAAAAAAATTAAAAGGAAACCTCCTTGCACATTTAGATATATCCGTAACTGAAGGTGAAAAAGAGGAAGAACACTAATGACTTTCTCAGTAACAACTGTCATGAGACTGCCCCAAGACTCTAATCAAATGAAGAGATTTTGTCCTGCTAGGCAGCTGTCAGTAAGAAGGTTCTAAATTAATATTAAATGTCTTTCAGCAAATGTTGTCTACATCTGAATAAGAACTTTTATTTTCTGTATGATGTTTTAATAAGAAATATTTGTGTAGAAGTAATCCTTCATCAGCACTATTTGGAATTATTCAGTGGATTGCCAAAAGGAAAAAGAAATCATTTAGACAATGTAGTGTTGCAAGGTGACACGCAATTATAGACCTGCAGCAGTGTCAGCTAGTTAGATATTATTAAATTTTGTTAAGTTCATGGAAGCTTGCTTTAATGCTGAGGAAAGAAGACTGCAAAATTAAAAACATATAACTGGTTGCAAAATTATTCTGTATTTTGATAACCCAAGGAAAAATAACTCTGTCCTGTAAGATTAAAATCACAAATTGTCTTTGAGATTCTTAATAAATAAAATAGAATTCTTCTTTCTTCCAGTGAAGCATGCACATGCATTCTATGTGTATTCTTTGCCAGCAATTAGAAGTAAGCTTGGTAGAATTTTCTTTCTATAATCAGTGTCACTTATCTACGTCTCTATGTCAGTGTTATTGCAGGCTTGCTAAAAGGTTTTTGAAGGACTACTGACAGATTTAAACTGTCCTGATGAACCTATCCTGGCAACACAGAGGAAAACGCACTTCAAGGAGGTTCAATTCACTGGACCTCTAGAATTTATTTCAAAGATATTAGTGTCAGTTTTCACAGCTAACTCCTATGTTTCTAAAGGGAACTGTAAATGGGAACAAAGGGAAGAATCCCAGAGTATGTATTTAGTTTTTAGTATGTTTTTATCTCCACTGCCTGATGACATGAAGTGGCCAGCAAACGCACCTGAAGAAATCTAAGCTAGTAGGCCATCAGGTACACATAGTGTATAATTTATTTGGGAAGGAGATGCAAATTCTGACATCTTGTGACCGAACAACTATATTTGTCCTAGAAGTCTGTTTTTGGTTTGTGGGGGTTTTTTTGTTTGTTTGTGTTTTTTTCCCTCTTTTAGTTTAAAGGGTAACCACATTAGAGTACTTTAAGAAAAATTTTCTTGACCTTACGCAGGCACTCAGTAAACCTTTTTCTTGCTTAAATAATGAAACAGTGATGTGCCTCTTCAAAGCATCTCAGAAATTTGTTACAGGATTCATTAGCATTCACAGTGTCTTAAAAAAAGTGATATGGACACTAAAACCGATGATGGCAGAATCTAGAGCTAATTTGCTGTGGTCAGTTCTAGCTGTGGTACCTTGCTATGACTTGGGAGCTAACATTAAAGTTGAGTTAAAAATACCCATGTTAGACAAGCTTCCTTGATTGGGCTGTAAAAATTTTGAATTTTCAGAAAATGCAACAACTAATTCTTGGAATAGTTTATAATGTAGCTGGCAGCATATAGTTTCTTAACTCTGGCTGGCCCTGTGACATGAAATGTATTACACTTCCCTATGGAAGTGCTGTATGTGGTATTGCCTGTGGATTCATCCACACCAAGACACTGCATAATAAAGGGAAAACCTCAGCTCCTAACCTGGAAGGAGAAAGACCCGTAATTGCCTACAGGCAATATACCTCTGAAGAGATAATCGGAAATGCTAACCAGTGAATAGATTTCCAGCTGGAAAAAAACAGTAACCTTTAGGAGACTTCTGAGGAGTGATGATCCTAGAATAATTATCCATATTCTTGGGGCAATAAATTGGAGAGGTAATAGCTAGAGAATATGTAAAATTTGTAAAAGGAATACAAAAAGCTCTAAAAAGAGTTTTTAACAAGTCAAGAAAAAAAATCCAACCCTTCCCTCCCGATATTTTTTCTGATTAAAATATATCATAATTACTGTATTTTTCTACTATTCCAAAACAGTCTTGCGCTCCAAATGCTTTTTTGTTCTAAAGCGCTCTTTCCATTGCACCGTTGCCATTTTGTAAACAAAAGCGGCACCAGCATAAAGATCAAAGCACACTGGTAAGAGAATGTAAGTAGCAATTCCATGAGCAAAATGTGAGATCTTTCTTTGAAAGAAAGATATGGCTGAGTTGTCTTAGTACCCACTACTGGAAATGGAGCAAAATTTTTAAAAATTGTTTTGCAGTTGTACCATTTTCTAGAGTTGTTTCCTGAAGAGTCAAATTCTAAATTATTTCATTAGAATCCAGTGGAGCTATTAATGCTAGCAATCATTGAATGTTGAATCAAATCATTGCTAGTATTAATAGTATTAGTGCCTCTGAGTTCAGATGAAATTAATAACCGTTGACAGGTGAGTCAGTGTAAAATTCTTCCCTCTGYGGAAAGGCCTTTGTGAGTTTGTGTGTCACTTAAATCTTATTTCAGTTCTAATTCTTAATGCTACTGTGTTAAGCAGTAGTTTGATGTGTGTTGCTGGGTAGCTGTGTGAAGTTGGGCAAATATTTTACCTCTCAAATTTGTAAAGGTGCACTGCAATACTAGTGCCTTTCAACAATGCCAGGTCTCTCAGATTTATTACATGTCTCACAATAGTTGGTGTTTTCCTTAAAGTCCCAGCTGCTAAATCAGAGTCTCAAAAAATTGTTGGGTCCTAATGGTTACTGAAAGAATGAGCAAATGTATGCCAAGTCTCAAAAATCTGAAATCAAATAAAACCAGAAAAACAAAGCAAAAAGGCTTTAAGTTCTTGGCATGTGAGGGGAATCTCTACAAACACTTGGAGGTCAGTCATGTGAAATTTCCGGGGCTATAGGAGAGGTGTGTGATGTGTGCACTTTCATTTTGTGTATTTCCCTTTTACTCTTCTCCTTGCCAGTAAAACCCTAGCAGTTTTAGAGTTGTCCTGCAATGATGTAGCACTTAGATGATTGCTATATTGCTTTAGGCAATGCTTGGAATACTTGGAAAAACTGGGTACAAGAAATGTGCAAATGAAAAGGCATCTACTTTTGATGCTACAATGTTCCTTGTTTTTCACTATGAGGAGAAGAATGGGATCTTCATGTTTGGTCATTTGATAACAGCTCAATAACTGAGATTGTGCTATCTCTTATTGGTAGACTTAGTTGGTCCTGAAGAAAAAATATCCCTCGATATTTATACAGATTTTAAAATACAGTTGTTTCATGGTGTTTCCTTTTTATGAACATTCTAGCAAATAAACTTTACAGAAGGACTGTTCACAGAAGAATACAATTTAAGTTTATACTGGAGGAAAGGGTATTTGGAGAACACATACTGGTTATAAGAACAATGTTCAGGCAAACACTGAACAAAATCTAATATATGGCTTAGGTAATTAGTTTCACAGACTAAATTTTGAATAATAAACATTCACAATGGTAGTGAGCTACAAAAGAGGAACTGTTTGCAGAAATTATTCAGCAAATATTTGTAATAAATAATAAATGTGAGAAAATTGTGATCCACTCACAGGCATTTCTGTAGTAAGTAAAAAAGGCAAAAATTGTCAACTAAATTATGAATGGTAAGTAAATTATTAATCATTTCCACAAATTTACTGTTGAGAGATCATGTGCTGACTTTGAAATCACTCAGAGTAGGTATGTGATTTCTTCTCACTGGTTTTGTGTTATTTTAACATGACAGGTTCTGAGTTCAAAATACAGATACTGCTCACAGGAGTAATAAATCCTAGTAAATCATAAATCCTAAGCACCATATTGCTCTACTAAAGGCAACCATATGTAAAGGCATTTATCTAATATAAATGAATGGGCATATCTGCCTTCAAGCATATAAAAGTGTTGGTTGACTGTGCTGGACTATTTATGTATCTGAAGGTAAGCATATCACCAAGTGTTTGCTGGATCCTAGGTTAGACTGTAGATAGGTAGTTGGGACAGGCTGGCTAGTCACAGCAAATGAATAGGAAGAGCATGGCCTGGGTGCTTATTTTTGAAGTACCATATAGCATGATATATTAATTTCTGGGAATAATAGTGTGTGTAGCTGCATGTTTCAGTGTGCTTTAACAACATGGACTTACAGCTCCCATTTTCACAGAGTCATATAATGGTTGAGGTTGGAAGGGGCCTCTGGAAGTCATCTGGTCCAACCTCCCTTCTCAAGCAGGGCCACCTAGAGCTGTTTGCCCGGGACCATGTCCAGATGGCTTTTGGGTATCTCCAAGGATGGAGATTCTGCTTCAAATGCAGTTGGGCTTTCATGCCAGAGGGGTAAATGCTGCTGCTGGATTACCATGCCGGTAATAGGGATCCTTGGTGGATCCCTAACCATCCTAGGTGGTTATATCTTCTTTACATGCTACAGAGTAAATATGGTGATATTTATTGGTTGAAGACCATTGCAGGGAAATCAGAACTTTTGTGTTATAAGGAAGTTGCTTTAGGCCTTCTGGGCTTTTACTTAGTTATCTGTAAATGCAGTGAGTACACATCTGTGTTGTAATGATTTCTCATTGTTTATAAAGTTTTTGTGAGAAGTTGTTCTGGAAATTAGGAAGATATGTATTAGTATTTATTACACAAAAACACGCTTTTAAGCAGAACAGTAAAAGAATTCCATTATTTGAGTCACACATAATGAATGTAAGCTCACTGAGGCAGAAATCCCATCTACCTGATTATAATTTTTCCAGTATCTTACATAGCATCCTGATCAGGGTATCAGATCCAAATTAGGGTTTGAAAACCATTGCACATGTATAACTAAAAATGCTGGTTTTTCCATGACAATGTTTATCAGTAGAAATTATTTYCAAAATGTCTTACTGGAATAAACTATCCAGGAATTGGAGCTTTACAAAAATGAATAAATAGTAAAATAACATTCCTTTGGAAACTTAAAGAATATTTAGTTTGTGCAAGAGTCTATAAATTTGTCTGTGCTTATCAACAACTGGCAGATTTTAGGGGTTTTCTCACAGTTTTATATCCAATAAAGTGAAAATGCAGTTTTGAGAGGATATTCCTTCCCACATATCACAAGAACATATGCTGTTTTTACAAATGACTATATTACTTTCAGACCCTAGTTCGTACACTATTGAGAATAAAATGTGAGCTTTATTAACCATACATCTATATCACACATTTAGAGAGAACGACAAATGACAGTTTACTACATGTCCTTGAGAACTATTTTTTTCTCAACTTCCAGAAGCATTTATTCCATTCCAGTCCCCAAAAGGCTTTTTTGAAAGGTTTCCTTTCTTATGCTTTTTATTTTTATATCTTCCTATTTTTAAGATACAGATACTTTCGATTCCTAGATGAATGTGTTCCCTGTCTAATGCTTTGGGTGTCATGTCTCTACACTGTTTAAGAAGGAAATAGCAGTATTACTTGAGATCTTATCGTACATTCTTCCTGCTGTTATGCCGGTGAGCATTAGGTTAGGGCTGGTTGAAATTGGTGTTTAAAAGGAAGGATGAATGTTGTTGTTAGCAAACTAGAATTCTATCCCTGGAAAACTGTTCAGTTGTTTTTCATCTGTCGCAACGGGCTGTGATCAAAATTCCTTTCTTCTAATGGAAAAGCTTGTGCATGAAAACATAGTACATGTAACGTTCATTACAAGACCAGGTTCTAGAATATACATAGAATGCATGAACAGGCAACTGTAAACTCTTTGCTTTTAAATACGTATGGCCAGGAAAAAAAGGGCTTCAATTTAATGTATTTTTAACTAATTCCTGGAGCCACTGCAACGTTAGTGAGCAGGAAAAGCAATCACCTCTTTTGACCGCAACACAGAATGAGGTAAAAGCTTTGCAGCTCTGGTAACAGAAACTGATGTCTGGAGTACCTGGCAGGTTTTCACTTCTTATCTGATAATTCCCAAATGCTGATCTTTTAATTGTTGAACCATAATGTTCCTACACTGAACAGAGAGAAGGTGGTTGAACTTTGCACCTTTTTTGCTTCAGTCACCAAACAAACATTAGATGTAAAGTTAAATACACATCTGTTGGTGGTTTGTCAGAAAATCTCGAGATAACATCTTAAATTTCTGGCACTGATCTTGGCAGTTAGAGAACTGTTTCAATTCCTGCTTTGAGACAGTCATCCTTGCTTCTGAATAAATTGAACAGTTTACCCACCTTTGCAGATAATAGTAAGCAGCATTTTAGACCAGGAGTAACGCAGTTTCCAATATGGAAGATCAAAATGTCAAGTTATATTGAATTGTAAAGTTACAGAAAACTATATGATCTCTTCATTCTGGATATTGGTAATTACCTATGTTTCCATTATTATGTCTCTGTACATAAGGCCCAGCTACCTAAGTAGCAGTTACTTGCCAAGTGAAATGGTGATGCCACTCCCAATGTTACCACTGACGTTTAGCCGTTGTATCCAATGAAACTGTAAGAATGTATGATGATTTTAATTTTGGAAATAGGTTTCCAGTGGCATAACTCAACTTAAATCTAGCCTGATGGACAATGTGAGAAATCTGAAGAACTTCTTTCATTTTGGAAATATTATACTTTGGGCATTTTTAATTGCAATACTGTGAGAATTAAGTTATTCAGGCTTATGCTTGATAAACTGTGTGAAGAGATGGTAAATGCAACACCTGCATGTTTCAGACTGTGCTAGTTTCTACATTTTAGCCTTCAGCAAGTTGCTGGCTAAGTGGATAAATGTGCTGACAGAATACCAGGCAGACTTCCTTTTGAGAGGCTGGTTCTCTTAGCTTCCACTGGAGATCTGTTTTTGAATTCTGCTATAGTTTTATTGAAATCATCCAGTTCTCTACATAATGGTTTGATTTTGACAAATTGGCAAAATCTCGTGAAAAAAAATATTAAAATTATTTGTGGTGCTCTTTCTCTTTGCTTTCTTTGATGCACTTTTATGGGACAGCATGGTTGTGGCGTTCTGCAGCCCTGCATCCCACTGCCTCTACTGTATGCAGAAGTAAATATACAGGTGGTACTTGTTTTCATCAGAGCACACCTGACAAGACCTTTTTTTTTAAAACAATTATCAGAAATGGGGTATGAGTATTTCCAGGTTTACAGTTTCTGCCTGAAAAGTATAAAATCACCAGCCAGCCAAGGTGTCAATTGGATGAATAAGATATGGGGATATAATTGACATGTTTTCAAAGTTCCATTAAAAGGAAAATGCTGTGACTTGACTTCATAGGATATAATATTTAATGTTATAGCTATGTCCTTATATATTTAATCTGATAATTTAATAACATATCTAATGGAAGTCCTCGTGAGCATTTTTTGTTCTAACATAATCACTTTCCAGTCTAGCTCTTCATGTTCACGAATGACTGCATTAGATTCCTGCTGTTCAGACTATGAGAACAGCCAGAGAAGGGATTGTCTCAATATCTAGGCTTTCATTCTGAACCCTGTACACAGGATGAGACAGGAGGATGAGGGTTTAGTTATCCTTTGTGAATAGGTTTGCAATACAGACGTGATCTCAAAAGGTTAGTGTTGTAAGATCTCACTATTGCATCTCTCTGCTTTAATTTAAGGCATTTTCACTGGGAATGCACCAGTCAGCTTTTCTCTTTTGATATTTACTTTATTTCCTCTGTGATTTAAACCTGCTAACACGTCATTTTCCTCACCTCTTTAGAAACTTCAATGATGGCTTTTTCCCTTCTACTAAAACTTCTTGTTTCTAGGATTTTTTTTTTTTTTCTCTTGTATAAGTTGGCATGTTTCTAGTGAACTTCTTGGAAGATTCATTGCTTCTGTACTCATTAAAATCTCCTCAAGGTTTAAGTGCAAGACTGACTTGTCACAGTTCTTGTGTGCTGAAAGAAACATCAATGCTGGAACGATATTCACTGTCAACTCCCAGATTTCTTTGTTAATACATATCTTGAGATATGTTAGATAAATGAGATACATTACAGTTGCAGTAAATAATACAGTAGCAGTAAAATAACTTAAAATGATGTATAGACCTCTTTTGTATAGGAAGGTCAGGCTACAATATTATCCTTTCAGCTTGCTGTAAGAGACATTGTGAGCTATTCTAAGATTCCTGTAAAACAGTTAAAATAATAACGTTGTTAATCGAAAGGTGTATTTTGAATACTGTACTTTCTTAAACAGAGCTATATGCACTGGTTGTAGTTTAAAATGGGTTTTGTTGTTGCCTTCAGGGTTGGTGCATTGCAGTTGCTGAGAGTTACTCAGTATCTAGGAGTTGGCTCATGATACATTTTTTTGTCTTACTTTGCTTAAGTTGTCTAATTTACATTCTTTTCAAACTGACATCTCTCCATTTTGCTGTTTCAAATGGCATAAAAAATTTCCAGTTGATAAGGAAGTGCTGACAGAAGTGTAGGTAACTGAACTGCTGAGTTCTGGATGCTTTTGCCTTCTGGCATTTATATTTATCAATGCACCTGAGTGACTTTTAAGACCTTATGTTGATTACACAATAATTGGTATTGAGAAGGAAAATAGGTTAAAAAATACTGCTGTGACTAGTGGAACTTAATATAAGTACTAGTTCTGTTTTGTTGCTGCTGTATTGCTGTTCTACTGGCTGCATGTGAGAATTTCACATCTGATTTTTATATTTCCTTTAGGCATCAGAGTCTGTTTCCTCTCCCATTACGAGTATGTTTCATACATACATGGGATTTGGGCAGATCTGTGTTCTGACTTTCTCAACCTTCTGGACTGGACGTTTTCTCTCTGAAATGGCATTACGAACTTAGGTCCTCTACACTCAGAGAGCGGGGCATGTAGAAAAACTGTACTGGACATGCACAAGTGCCCAAGAGATCACTCGGGCTGTGAAGTCACTTTGCTGACCAAAATGTAATGTCACCAGTGCTTCAACTAGTAGGCTGCTGATCAAGTTCAACAGGTTAATTGTTATCAGTGGAAGAAACAGGTTACTGGTAAGCCTTATCAGTCACCAAACTTGGAAGGAGTTTGGGGATAGGCTGTTGTTACATGACCGTTGATAACGTTTTACTGCTGGGTAATGCAAGTACCTTTTTATTATGAACAGAATCAAGGTGAGAATCCCTGTTCTACCTTAGCCCTACAGGATTTAGTGGGATGCGCCTGTTCCCCTCCTCTCACAGCTGAAGTGAAGGCTCCAAGGCTGTGGAGATGAGCCTTTCTTCTCTGCTTCTTGCCGAAGAATGAGCCATAACCAGCATCAGTAGTTGGTTGTGGGTTTTTTTTGTTTGTTTGGTTTGGTTTGGTTTGGTTTGGTTTTTTTTTTNGCGGAGTTTGTTTTTGTTTTTTAATCTCAACACCTATCTATCCATCAAAACAGCTTTGTGCATTAAGATGGTTGTAAAAATAATTCATGCCAATTCTCCGTGGGCTTCTGCCCCTCCTGGAGTTTTTGCCTCTCCCACATCTAGGTCGTTGTCTTATTTATTATTGGTTAAATAATGACTGCCTGTACCAAAATACTTCATCGTTGCAAACAGCTACGTGTCATAGTGATGGATTGGCAAACAAATGTTTTCAATCATGTAGTAATAATTTTAAAAAAATACAAATGGGCATTAAATGAATAGCTAGCAAAGTTAAAGGATTGTACAGTCAAAGGTCAGAATAATTGTGGGGCTGTGAGTACTTCTCAAAAGGTTAACTCATCCATTTTAACTTCAGTGGCATTTTGGTGGCCTTTTAGAGAAGCAAGCAGGTCTGTACTGGTGCAACATTAAAATACACTTGACTTGGATTTTAGAATACTTTGGAAGAAGATGATGATGGAGTTTGTATATTCAGATTTCCATGTAATTTAACAGCAGTGTCCCTACATATTTCTGAAATTCATTGGACTTTCTTGGTAAACTTTTTGTAGAAAAGGGAGAAATTATAATTTTCATGATTGCAACTTGAGATTTATTTTCCAATCAGGGTCAGGCCTTATGTTCTTTGGGAAACAGGTTTTGGTCCAGCAGACACTAAATCCTTTAAAACGATGAAAAATCATCAACTGGTTGCTCAACCAGGCCCCACGATCCTTAAGAAAACTACTGAGATTTATTTTTTAAAATAAAGCCACGTGAGTAACTGTAGGTCATTTCAAGCTGGATCATTATAAACGATTGTAGATGCTTCTGTTTTGGCTTTTCAGAAGAAAAGCATTAATTAAATAAGCAAATGATCATACTAAACAATGTATTCATCCTAAGAGATCTTAAAAAGTGTATGTGTATATCTGTTTATAAAGAACAAATGAAGCAATAGGACTAAGAAAGGTCAAAAAGTCCTTTAAAAATATATATGTTCTCCTTTGCAGTAGAACAATTGAATTAGGCTTCTACAGTCACACAAGTCCTGGTCTGGACTGTAGGCAGGAATAAAGAGTCTTTAATGTTAAGATTTAAAGAATTATAGCAGTTGTGTTGATACATATTTCCCCAATATTGACATTTTGTTAAAAGGAGAAGATACTGTACCCAGCTGCAGAGATCTCAATTAGGCCTGAAGGAGAACAAGGCAGAAAAGAAGTGAGACTGACAGTTTTCTGAGGTCACAGAATTTCTTGTAATCTCACTGTTGTCTGAATGATATTTAGAGGACCTTTCTAAACTCTCTTTCTGAGCTGTCCTTGTTATTTGTGTAATTCTAGTTGTGGTCTGCCTTAAAAGTTGCTGATATTGCAAGGCTTGGAATGGATTAGCACTGATTACACATTAAATCCAGTATGCATGTCATAATATCAGTGGCAAATAGATTTCAAATCTTGCTGAGACATTTTAATTACAATTTTGTGTATTGTTAAGAACATSTCTGCTTTTGCTCCTTTTTTTTTTCCTTTTTGATATTATCTCTGCCTCACATGTCACTAGGGACCCAAAATTTGAATCCTTTTCCTGGATAAATGTTGCACTTATATTTATTTTTTTTTTAGGGCACTATTTGAAAGGCTGTTCATTCTCGTTCCTTGGATGAATGCTGTAGCTACGCTGCATGGTAGAAAAAGGCAGTGAGTACCAGCAGCCTGTATAAATCTGCTGTCTTAGGTGCTCTCTGATCTTATTTGGCCCCCTCCCCAGCCTGACGATGGGTGAGGTTACAGACCACTGGGAAGCTGAGAATGATATGAGCTCTTCTATGTGTCTGATAGCCTCCCCCCATATTTAGCTTGGGTTTCAGGGAGTTGACTTTGCCTGGGGTACAAGCATGAGTGCAGCATATGGAGGCACAGAAGCCTGCGTGCAACCTCAGCAAACAGAAAAGGTAATTTTTCCTGCTAAACCAACAGATAAATGAAAAGCCTGTATAAGCACCAGGGAAAAGGAGATGGGGGAGGAGCCTCTTGACTTAGGGTGTATTGGTCTTCCTAGCTGGGAGGGATCTCTTCTATTTAAGTAGCTGTAGCTTCCCAAGTTCATCCCCATGAGAATTATGCTGATGGTGTCCAAATCAGCAAATAGAGAGGCAGGTCTGCTTATCCTGGGCAGGAACAAACTGTAAGAACTGATTCTTGAATTTCATATGGTAATGGGAAACCCTTTCTGCACCTGTTAGCTAGCAAACTCTAGTTTGAATGTGAAGCTTATTTGCTGTCTTTTCTGTCCTGTACTTCATATTCAATTAGTGTGTTCCGGAGTTTAACCTAATGTTAAACTCAGACTATCCATTAAAATGCATGTCCAAATAGACATGGCTACCTATAGCGTAATCCAGTTTTTCTGTGAATCGCAGTTATGGTAGCAGAACAAGAGATGACTTGTTGAAGGACACTGATTGACTGAGAAATGAGATTTGAGAGGGGGACTATCAAAGGTGACTAGGAGTAAAAGAACAGTTGCTTCAGTAAATGACAGATATTGATTGCGTGGGGTGCGGGAGGTTATATCTGTGTGGTGTACAGTGCAAAGCATCCACATGACCCTGGTGGGATATCATGTCCAGCTCAGCTTTAGAAAACACTGCCTTATCCCACATGAGATTGACATCTTAATTAGTTACAATGTTGCAATGAAGAAGGATGATATCTGGCTCCCCAACACTTCATCATTCATCCCTCACTCAGGTTCAGTATCATTCATCCCTCACTCAGGTTCAGTATCCAGCTATTTTCCCTGCACGTTTTTCCTCTACATCCTACCATCATCACAAAACTGGCACATTGCGAAGCAAACTTCATTCTCCCTTCCTCATGCTTTGCTGCCAGTTCTTATTTCCAGGTCTGCTGCTGGCTGTCCTGCCTTTCTTCTGACCTGTCATGACAGGGCAGTTTCCATAATGTTTACTATTTTTTTTCCTATTACTGAAACTTCCTTTTCTTATTGTTCTCACTTATGTCCTCTCTGACTTCTTGAAGACCAAGCTCTCTTCTAACTCCCTCCCCTCACCATGTCATACCCGTCTTGAACAGTTGTATTTGCCTTAGTTTTCCTCTCCTGCCCTTCTCACTGCTTATCAGTCTTCTCTCCTTCCTGCTTCCTTGATTTTTCTATTTTCTTTCATTTTAGAATACAATAGAATGGACCTACAACGATCATCTAGTCCAACTGCCTGACCAATTCAGGGCTGACCAAAAGTTAAAGCATGTTATTAAGGGCATTGTCCAAATGCCTCTTAAACACTGACAGGCTTGGGGCATCAACCACCTCTCTAGGAAGCCTGTTCCAGTGTTTGACCACCCTCTCAGTAAAGAAATGCTTCCCATGTGTCCTATCACTGGATACCAGGAGAAGAGATCAGCACCTCCGTCTCCACTTCCCCTCCTCAGGAAGCTATAGAGAGCGATGACGTCACCCCTCAGCCTCCTTTTCTCCAAACTAGACAAATGATGTCTTCATTAATGCTTCTCCTTATATATTATCAGAATTAAATTTCCTCTCTACTAACTACACATACTTATCTCCTGTGCCCCTTTTTTCTTTCTTTTATATCTATCCTAAAAATATTCTTCTGTAAGTTCTTCCTGTGTTCCCCTCCCAATATTGTTCTTTTTTGCCTTGTTCTTTTTCCATTTCATTAGACTGTGAGTTATTGCGTCTCTTTTACATTTTTTTAAAGTCTTTGTTACTCAACACCAGGATATACAAACAACTTTTGCTATTACAATTAAATAAAAATGCTTTGTAGTAGTTAGTATCAACACAGAAATGCAACATTTTGGTGATAAAGCTGTATTTGTCATGTATGTAGCTACTATTTATTTAGCAAACACTTGCAAAAAAGTTGCTGGATAATTGATTTTTTTTCTTTGCCAAATGTACAATTTTGGAACCCTAGATATTATCATAAAAGCATATTTATAGAAAATGTTTTAGATTTTGTTTATCCTGCAGCATTTTAGAATCTCAATGTAGAATTTATATAGTACACCTTTAAATACGATTAAAATGTCTTCCTGTCAGCTAAAATAAATCATGTTTTGAAAGTATCACCGCAAAAGAAGACAACATATGTATGCCTCTTTACATATCAGGGGGGAAATTTAGATATTGCTGTGTGCTGTTTGCACTCCATTTGTATATGCATCATAAAGTACTGTATAGCAAGTGCTAATGTAACCCACAGAGGCCTGTAATTAATAAAGGATTTTAGTCAGGACAGCAAAATTTGCCTCTCATGAGGTACAACAATGCATTATAAGACCCCAGTCCAGTGCAACAAAACCCAATACAATACCAAGAAAAGATGCTGGAGCTGGTTGGATGCAGTGCCTTGCACAACCTGTTGCAGTGTAGCTTGGACTAAGCCTTATGCGAGCATGGCTAATTTACCCTGTTATGCTTGTATTTGCTCAAAAAAGGCTGGCTTATGGAACAGCCACAACCTTGAAAGTGTTCCTCAATATAGGACAAAAAAAATTTCCATGTATTCAAATGACTTTTTAGTCTCTTAAAATAGACATTCCTGGATCATGGAGGCAGTGGAGCTAGTCGATGCTAATCTGAAGGGCCTGTGCTCAAGCTAATACAGCGAGGCATGGCAAGAGCAGAGTATTGCCTAAGCAAGGTAGACTTACATACATCCAGTTAGCTTAGAGCCCAGGGAGAATGAGCCCAAGGCTGCCTGTGGGAGGCCCAGCCATTTGATTCTGTGTATTACCTTCACTTAATAATATGCTCAGATCATGACTATACCTCAGGTCAGATGGGCGTAAGCAGGAGGGAGAAAAAGGAAAAGGAAGTTTCTTACTCAGCATCTTGGGTGCATGGCCACAGTGATACAACTGTAATGCTTCTGGTCTCCGAGGCAGCTACAATTACTTTGCATCTTTCCGCAACAGCACTATGCTGTATAAACACACCTGCATTCACACAGCATCCAGTCTAATTTGGTACTTGGCATACTATGTACCTACTAGCTTAAGGTAGTGACCAGCTGTGACACATCTGTTTAATATCTTGTTAGGGGTCATGGGTTATCATATTGGAACATAATTTCACTTCACAGTGCAAATTAGTCTGTGATAGAAGTAGTAGTGTCATTGCCCTTCCTCAAATGCCAGTTATGAACATTTTCTATGTCATTCTAGTACAAGTCACTTCTTACATTAGCAGTCTCAGCTACCTCACAGTAGTACTTTTCTATTTGATCATTTTTCATATTTTTCAAAGGGATAATGGAAAGGGTGATTCTGTGACAATGTGATTCTTGACGCTCTTTGAAGGGAGGAATGGAAATGCTAATGTTTACTGTAGGCGAAGATGTGCCTAAGTCTGAGTCTCTTAGTGCAAGACAAAGAGTTTTGTGTTTGCCACAGAATACTTGGATATAGCATGCTCTGGCAACTGCTTCATTGAAAGATCATCTCTAAAGAAACTGACATAAAACAAAGAACGGGTTGAGTTCTTTACCTGATAAACTTATGCATCATTCTGTGTATTTGAAATGCAGGGGACAAATAGATACACCCTTTTTTGCGAGCTAAAAAAAACCACAGAGTGAAATATCTGAAAACTAAAACTATGTGAAAAATTAATTTTTCACAGCTGTAAGTGGAGGTCTGAAGGAGAGAACAACTTTGTTTAGATTAAATGCTTTTATTCCCAACAAAATAGAAAATCAAAACTTTTCATACAAGATTGGTATTTATTAGAAAATTGTAGATATGACAGACTGCATTTTAAAAATACTTGCAATAAGATTTTGGAAGGGAGGGAGCAGTAGAGATCATTTCAACCCCTCTTTTAGCATTTTACATTGTTTGAAATACTTACACAGTCGCAGAGGGCAGGAGAGAGGATGACTGTCAGACCTGGGAACTGGAATATGGAGTGGGCATTAAATTACCCCTTCAAAGTGAAATGAGTGTTAACAGACAAAAAAAAGAGACGCTGCTTTAAAATAGCCAGTAGCATGTTGGCTAAGGTGATGTCTGCGAGGGAAAGAGGTGAGGTCAAATTAAGGTAGTGGAGAGAACTGAACATTTTTTTCCTATAGTTTGGCTGACATCTAACTAATGAGTTGCCCAGTTCAAAGACATACAGGTGTTTTTTTTGGGGGGGTTGGGTTTGGGCAGGGATGTTGACAATCATGAAGCTGACATATCAGTAGTTCTGTTTTCCTTGCAAAAACAATGACACAATTTTTAGGTTGCAATTCAGCTGTGGTCAGAGAGACTAGAATGAAGTTTCTAATTTGTCTGAAACTTCTTACCCAGCTTTACTAAGGATCACTGAATATGCAACACGTCAGTGTTTTTCATAATTTGTCTGTATAGATCCTTTCAAAATTTGCCTCTTCACCTTGACGTGATTTTTTGACTTTTTTTTATCAACTACTCCATCAGATATATGCCATGCTTTTCCTTTGTGAATGTAAATATTTTYCCCCCATATTAATGATGCTTTTCAGCCTCGGCTCCCTGGTTAAATCTGTTTGTTGAAAGAGCACTAGCATTAAATCTTATTAGAATGTATTACTAAACTGCAGATTAGTGAAGTTAGATGGTGTTTCGAATGTGTTACATCTTTTCAGAAATCCTTTCTAGCTAGCCTAACAGCATATGTTGTGCTACTGATTAATTATAGTCATGGAACTGACACTACAGCTATCATTGAGAAGGTACTTTGTGTTAAAAGATCATCTCCTTTCAGGCACCTTTCTGTCTGTAAAATGTTACGCTGAAATTTTTAATCTTTCAGCTCACAAGCAGGGTTCTTTGATGTTTTGGGGTGGCTTAAGGCTTCTTAACTCCATCTCTTCTCCTCACATAGCATAGGAATAGCCAAAATCCATTTCCCCTCATTCCATTCACTACATACACTTCTAGATATTTTAACTGGTTTTCAGGTAAAAGAAAACAGATTTTACAGAAGAACAAGGATTTTTTTATGAGTCTGAAGAAATGTATTTTAGAATAAAAGCTGGAAAATTCAGCATGGTACTCAGAGAGGTGGGTCAGGCCAATTACTCAACGGATAGATAGCCAGAAGTGACAGAATGGGTTTTCCATGACCATGTGGCTCTGTTAAATTGAGTGTTTGCAATATAACTTCACATAAATGTGTACCTGCTGCAGGCTGATTTAGAATGAGATGTAAAAAGCCATACATCTTGAGCTTAATGCAGGATTCCAGGAAATGAGCAAATGGAGATGATCTATGGAGACAAATTATTTCTCCAGCTCCCAACTCCTAACTGTCCAGTTAGAAAAACCAAGATACCAGTACAGTTGCATCCTGAAAAACGTTTATTCTTGAGATATTCTGCAGGGCCAGCCTGTTCAGTCTTTCCTCTGGAGGACCCTGAGTACAAAGGAATCCCAAGATGGCTATTTTTAGCCAGTACAAGGTCTTACTTACACTGCTGGAGCACGTAAAGGAGGCCAAGATGTTATTAACCCGACTTATTTATGATCTACAAAGTAGCTTCTATAGGTGTATTGCTACATTTCTGTAAAGTCTTACTGATTTAGTTCTCGTCAAATTCTATCAGGATCTTCCAGCTGACCAAGCTGTTGGATTTTTAGGACTTGGATTTGTTAATTCTATCTTTGTAGAGACAAAAAATTAATCCTTTTCTAAGGTACAGAACTGCTCTATGATTACCATTTTCGTACTGAAGTAGTTAGTCTGCATCTCTTGCCTCCCTTCTTCCTAGATACAGCTAATCAGTCCCATAGAACTTACAGTTCACTGGTCCTTCGATTCCCCTACCCATTAAGCACAAGAAACTCTTGTAAAGATGAAGAGTCCTTGTGCTTCATTTGCACAAATTACCTGCAGTGATGTTAACTGGACAATGTGGGCATTTAGGAGCTCAGCAGAGTCAGTTTCTCTGGGCTGAAGGATGTGCATGCCTGTTGAGAGACTCTCTCATCGCATGAAGGTTCGACTGCTGGGAGGGATATGATTCACCCTCAGAAGTGGTGGCAGTTTTTGAGGTTAATTGTGTTTAATTGAATCTGCATTTTCAGATAAACCATGTAATATGTTCATTTGAATTTGCTATCAAACTTCTAATTCTTGGTTTTAAAAAGCCAAAGAAATTGCATGAGAGAAAGTCCTGCATTGTAATTAGTGCTGGCATTTAAATAGAGTAAGGAAATTCAAATCCTATTTCAAAGATAAGGGTTTTTTTAACTGAAACTTGGCCATAATGTGTATATATATATAAATTTAACTCATAGCAGAAATAGAAGAGCTTGAAGATATTATTACTGGTGTGTTTTTAAACATAAAAGAAAGCTTATGGGAAACATGAAGACATGATACTAAAATATATCATAAGAACGTAAGAACATAAAATTAGACAAAGGACAGAGGGTTTGTTTTTTTTTTTTCCAAGTACCTTGACTTTGAAAAAAAGGAATGTACTGAGCTATAATATCTGTATGCATATGTATAAGCATTCATGCAGTCATACATATGAATTACTTCTGCCTTCCCCAGTAAATACATTTTTATGAACTGCTACCATGGAAGCTAGGGGTAAAATTCCCATCAATTTTAATGGCAGTGGAATCAGACCTTAGCTGTACTTTGTCATAAATATTTTCCAACCTCAGGCATTAGGATCAGGGATGTATGTTTATAGTGAATTATTTCTGCACTTGTCATAGCCTCGGAACTCTGTTTAGCATTATCTTGAAGCATTTGATAATTATTATCACTGTTGCTTCATTTGAAGCTTTAAGGAACGTGTTTTCAAAGGATAAAGTCAGTGTGACTCCAAACACTTGCAACTGCCTGCCTGTTCCACACAAACAGGCCCTCCTGCATGTGACAAATAACTGTTTGCACAGCTGAAGGCTACTGAAAAGGAATCACTTGCACCTTCTTTTGTATCTGAAAAGAAAACACTTATCAATGTTTATGGGAACAGTAAGCCTACGGCAAGTTCTACTGCTGTAGGAAGGGAGACAGTAAACCTATAGGAAAGGGCTATGGAAACCTGTACTGCAGTACTCTCGGGAGACTATTTTACTACTGTCCTGGTTTCAGCTGGGATAGAGTTAATTTTTTTTTTTCTAGTAGTTGGTATAGTGCTATGTTTTGGATTTAGTGGGAGAAGAATGTTGATAACACACTGATGTTTTTAGTTGTTGCTAAGTAGTCTACTAGTCAAGGACTTTTCAGCTTCCCATGCTCTGCCAGGTGCACAAGAAGTTGGGAGGGAGCATAGTCAGGCCAGCTAACCCAACTGGCCAATGAGATATTCCATAYCATATGACGTCAAGCTCAGCATATAAAGCTGGGGGAAGAAGAAAGAAGGGGGGGACGTTTGGAGTGATGGCGTTTGTCCTCCCAAGTAACCGTTACGCGTGATGGARCCCTGCTTTCCTGGAGATGGCTGAACACCTGCCTGCCGATGAGAAGTAGTGAAGGAATTCCTTGTTTTGCTTTGCTTGCGTGCGYGRCTTTTGCTTTACCTATTAAACTGTCTTTCTCTCAACCCACGAGTTTTCTCACTTTTACCCTTCTGATTCTCTCCCCCATCCCAGCGGGGTGGGAGTGAGCGAGCGGCTGTGTGGTGCTTAGTTGCTGGCTGGGGTTAAACCACGACAACTACCTAGGAAATAAAGCTACTTAAAGGAAACTACCAATTAAAATAAAGGCTTGAAATGTGTACCCTTTCTATTATTCCAGTTTCTATATACTAGTCTAGCCATTTAAAGTCCATTTCCTTGTATTCTTAACATCACCTTCACACAGGGAAGTCTCATATTATGTTCATCATCTAGGATTAGAATAGTTGAATGGGTCAAAGTGGGTTTCTTTTCTGTAAGCACTTGATAGCATTTAGTGTACCTTATTTCCCAATTTTCCTGTATGGTGAATAAAATCTTATTTTCTTTGTGTTAAGAGAGAGAACTTTAATAAAAATTTTAAAATATAAAATTGTAAAATTTTGCAGGGGGACTTGAGCAGGGGACTAGTATTTGCAGGAACTGTTTTTCTTGCGGAATGCTCTCTCTTAACCCTCCCAGTAGATGTATGTTGCCTCAATACAGGCAAAAAGTAATATTTATGCATGTTACCATGGCATCATCACTACTTGAACATGTTTGTAGTGGTTGTGTTTTATCTGTGACTAGCCAAGAAGGCGAGGTTGTAGGAAGAGAGAGTGTATTTTGCTAAAATCAGCTGATATGGCTGGGTAGAATAGGTGTGCTTTTGGGAACAGAAAATTTGCTAGCTTTGTTGATTTTTTTTTTTCCCCCCAGCTATGTCAGTCCAATATTGGTCCAATAAAGTACATTCTCTCTGCCTACAAACTTTGCCTCACTTGTAACAATTATGTCACTCACAACTCAATGTTTGATAAGGGGAAGTCCCAGCAGTGTACGTTAATTTATAGCAAAGGATAGTGTTTGACTAGTGAGTGTGCCTTATGTCATGTTATTAGATTGATAATAATAGGGATATATTAAAAGACGCTGTGCTAGATATCAAGAGGAAAGTTTTCTAGCGATTAGAACTTAAATGAAAGCTGACAAGCTGCCATAGACTTCATAAGAAGCAAAATCAGACCCATAATGTCCATTAATGTAATTCAGCTACAATGAGGAGAAAATGGACTTACTTCAAGTTATTTATCAGTAATTAGGTTTTAGTGAACAGAAGAGTAATGCAAGGCTACTCAAAGTAATTACAATTATTTTCTTAGCAAGACTTCTAATTTTATACACTGTGCATGCCAGAACTATGGGGTTTTTTTGAGTTTTTATGGCACCTACCTCAAAGGTACCATTCTTCAGCTCCAGCACAAATTACAATAAATTTTACATTTGCAGGTCAGTGCATGCTAGAGATGGAATTTCTTTTTCATCCACAGGTAATCATCATCCCCTTCAAAAATTGCATTGTTGATGGTTACATATCAAGAAAGTTTTTTTACTATCTCCCAGTCATGTTGATAGTTAAAGCAATTTATCAACACTGTGCTTATGCACTCTTTCAAATTAAACAATCTGTTACATTAATTTCCATGCAGAACAGGAAAAATGACAGATTTTATTTTCTGGTTTTGCAAACTATTCTAGAATCCTGGTGTAAAAAGTATTTATGATCACAGTGGAAGAGTAACTTTTGAAAAGAAAGCAGAACATAACAAAACGTTGTATCTGGAGAGTTCTGTTATAATTCTGGAATATAATTAATTAAATCGTTTTGGACATCTAGAAGCCAAAATAGAAAGAGCTATAATTGCAAAACATAAAAATTGTAGGGAAATTTCCCAGGGGCTTGTATAGAGGTAGAATCAAATCTTGAATTCTCATGTTAATTGAATACTTGCTCAATACGCATTCAAAAATCAAAATATTTTTCTGCCCTTCTTCAAAGGCCATAGCAACAACAGCCCACAAACTGAAGCCCTTCGATGTGAGCGTTGATATTTCTCAAAAAAGGTTGCTGTTATCTGGCAGAGACTCAAATATACTATGCCAAGGCTCCAAACTATTTCTACTTATTTTCTGAATTGAAATGATAAAAAACATATCTTTCTGCGGTGGAGATTCTGTTGCATCTCTAGATACACAAACAAGAAGTAGCTAATCCTTATGTCCTGTTCCTCTATGTAATAGGAGAAAGGTTGGTGATGAAAGGGGTGTCTACATGATGTTTTTTATTATCTCTAACTTCTAGTGTAATTGCTGAAGGAGCAATAGTGCACAGGAAGAAAAAAAAAAAAAACAACACAAAACAAAAAAACAAACCAAAAACCAAACAAATAACTGGTCTTAATTTGTAGCTGATGCAGTTCTAAAAATAGTTTTCTAATGTGCACATATGGTTAGAGAATGATTGAGAAATACAGCCAAAACCAACCTGAGGCCCTTCAGCAATGGAGGAAAACAGGCTGTTGTCTTGGAATGGCAAAGGTCAGTTTTGCAACACTGGCAGAGCAGGGCTCAGTCAGTGAGGAGAGAAGGGAAGGCTTGGACAGGAAGCGAAGATTTGGGGAATTCGCTTGGAGAGGTCAGTGCATGTCAGGACAAGTGAAAGGGGGCTGATCGGTATGGCTTCCCCTTCTCCCTTTCTCTGTACAGAGACTGCAGCCTGCCCTGTTTCTGAGAACCTCTTCTTCCTTCCCCCGAGGCAGGCTGGATCTCACCCTGCAGCAGTTCGCATGAGTCAGGCTTAGTTACTATAGCTGTTAGCACGAGCTTGAGAACTTTAATCAACTTTCTGCTGTAGCAGAAGACAACGAAATGCCACGACAAAATCAATTCCTATGGACTCCATTCTCTGTGCCCAGGCTGCCCCTGTAGGGTGCAGGGGCAAAGGGACCACAGAGCATGGTGAGAAGGCCCCAGGAAGCAGGGCTTTCTGCTTCTGCTACCAACCCCAAGAGGAGAGGGAGGTAGGGACAGTACCTGTGTGCCWCCTCCGCGGGTAACTCTGGCTCCTCCTTGCTGAAAGGACATGAGGGCCCAGAATGTCAGCAGAGGAGGGTTGTGCAAGTAGGGAGCAAGTGTTCAAAGTCAGCATCCATTTCACCCAGCACGTGCAAAGGCAACAGGCTTTCAAGCAAGCAGCTGACTGCTCTGTGCCAACAGCTAGCCCTGTCCCTGTGGCTTTTTTACACTGGGAAAGTTTGCAAATCTATTCATCCTGTCATTAAAATGCTCACAAGTGTTAGCTATATATTTGGTTTCTAAAGAAATTAGAGCTGTGCCAAAGAAATTTTGGTGGCATTTAGCTTCAGTACTCTGTGCAGTAAAATCTGACTCTTCCTATAAACATAAATTTATCCCTAAGAAATGGAAATGAAAAGAGAAAAATGGGCTTGAGCTTTGGAATATTTCTCTTCCTTCTCTCTTGTCCTTAGAACTACCACAATTAAGAGGCAGAGCTTAGTTTAATTGTTTTGGTTCCCCCTCCCCCCAATTTTTATTTGGTTAGTGTGTTTTGCTGGTTGTGGTTTCCTAGGATTTTATCTACTCCTGCCACAAATGTAAACACTTTGTCTTCTTCTGTATTAGGCGTGAATGCTTTATAGAGATATTACATGAAAAGGTGCATGAAATCTGATATTGGCATAAAGTCCTTGCCAGGGGCATCTTCAGTGAAAGCACTGTGTTTTCTATAATGCATATTTTCAGATGATTTTGTACAGTGCTTGTTCCTGCACAGGCATTTTCTAGAAAAAAATAACTTTTTTATAAGCTGGGACCAAAAATAACTATGATTTTCAAAGAAGGATGAAGATCATGGCTCAATGATTCATTCATTTATCCATCCTGCACAGCAGTTTGTGGCATGCCCTGCAGTTGGAGCAGCTGGATTAACTTTTGCCAATATACATGAAGGCAGGCACTGTTCTCTCCACCCACAAATCCGTAAAAGCATGTGATTTTCATAGGATGGAGTAGTTAAAATTTAGCTGCTTTTTTCTTATCCTTTGAAAAATTGACAAGATTAAGCTTCTAACTTTGCTTTTTGTACCCAATTTTCCTATACTTTATGTAGTAACATCACAGAAAAACTGTAAAATAGATATTGCTGGGCAGAATAGAGCCACAGAAAAAAAATAACATTTCTACCATGAGCATGAACCTGAATTAGTTCACCCAGTCTTAATCAGGCAGGATGCAATTCTTTAGTCCTTGTGACTTTCACAGAGGTTTTACCTGTGGCAAACAGCCTGCTCTTCAATGCTTGGATATTTGATTTGAAACACCTGTCCTACCTAAACAATAGACCAGATGTGCCACATTACCATAAAATTCTATTTCATAATGGAGTAAAATAAATTGCTGTAAGAACTCAGACTCTTTTTGAAAGCCAAGCCATTTACTGAAGTGTGTGACTCCATAGTTATCTGAAAATATGAAAATGATGGTCTTAAATACACCTGACTTAATATACTTGCAACTTCTAGAGCTAGAAGTTAATTGAAATGGTTTGAGCATTGTTTTACACCATGCAGTGGGACTTGCTCCAAAATTCCTCAAGACCTCTATAGAGCCAGCTGATGCATTCATATGTTGTTGCTTGATGCTGCATGGATATTCTAGCTCAAATCCTCAAGCCAGTTGCCTATCAGCAAGGCTAGTTATTTCAGATACAGACCAAGCTGTATGTCTTCCAGTTTTGGAGCCAGATGAGCAGCTAGCTGAGATTTCTTTGCTTATAATCTATGATAAGCAGTGTGTATGCTTGTTGTCTTGGAAAGAATCTTGAGCTGGTCCTAAAGGTTGTCACTCCGTTCTGCCTTGAGGAAGATAACACTAGGTTTACTCCAGTGGCTTCTTTAGTGGTGTCACTAAAAGTTTTGTTTAACGGCAGTTTTTTAATAAAAAATTGAAGATATTTAAACCTGTGAATTCATATTCACAAATGTGAAACACTATAAAGAAATGAGAGATACCTACATGCAAATACTTTGTTATTTTGTACCCTGATTCTTTCTTATTTTAGTCCATTAACACTATTGCAATCGCAAAAAGAATTTATGCTAGCCTAGTTAATTCCTCTTTCTGTAGTCAAAGCATCAGGTAATTGTAAGATGAACAATTTTAGATATTTTGCTGCATCTTATTTAATTTACATGGGCAGTTAGACATATCAGCATGTGAGAAAGCCGCCTTCTTTTAGAATAGTTTCTTAGGAGGGAACGCTGTTGCATAAATTATCAGCAGTTGAGGCGGCCATGGGTGAAATGGCCTTTCTTATTAAATGTCACGTGATTTAATGTCACAGTATAATTGGGATGGAAGGATAACTGAGCTGAGCTAAGCTCAACATGTCTTTTTCTGCTTACACGTTATTAATCTACAGGAGTGTTAAAATTTGTTTTATAAAGGCCCTATTCACTTGAAAATTGTTGGTTCATACAAAAAAAAAAAATTATTGCAGAGCTCATGAACAACAATTTTGGATTTCCTTCACAGAGAATTTAACTTGTAAGTAAAGTATACGGAAGAATGGAGCACACTACGGAATTCATGAAACACATAGTTTTAAAGATTTTTTTTTTTTAAACCAGCAAAAACCTACATATATAGCACCCAAACACCATTACACAGGTAGTAACTGAGAACTGATTTCTGTTTTAAAGTCCCTGTATTTAGCCCTCATTTGAGAATTTTCTTTCAGTAATTTGACTTGATTTAATTTAACAAATAATTTACTGATTTAATAATTTCATATAGAGTTATTAGTTAAATACAACTAACCAAGTCACTGGAGAAGGCCTTTCTGTCTTAGTAGAAGAGCAGTGTAGTACATTAAATACACTGTTGTATCTTGAAATTTTAGATTTTTCCATTACCTTTCAAGTAAAATACAATAGCAGTAGAGAAGCCTTTTGCAGACATCATTACATTTCTGATGGTTTCTTTTTGAAACGTAAAAGCATTTTTTTATGGCAAGGGTTATATCAGAGAATCATTTAGGTTGGAAAAGACCTTTAAGGTCATCGAGTCCAACCGTAAACCTAACACTGCCAAGTCCACTGCTAAACCATGTCCCTAAGTGCCACATCTACACGTCTTCTAAATACCTCCAGGGATGGTGACTCAACCACTTCCCTGGGCAGCCTGTTCCAATGCTTGACAACCCCTTCAGTGAACAAATTTTTCCTAATATCCAATCTAAACCTCCCCTGCCACAACTTGGGGCCGTTTCCTCTCGTCCTATCACTTGTTACTTGGGAGAAGAGACCGACACCCACCTCGCTACAACCTTCCTTCAGGTAGCTGTAGAGAGCAATAAGGTCTCCCCTCAGCCTCCTTTTCTCCAGGCTAAACAACCCCAGTTCCCTCAGCCGCTCCTCAAATGACTTGTTCTCTAGGCCCTTCACCAGCTTTGTTGCCCTCCTCTGGACACGCTCCAGCACCTCAATGTCCTTCTTGTAGTGAGGGGCCCAAAACTGAACACAGTATTCGAGGTGCAGCCTCACCAGTGCCGAGTACAGGGGCACGATCACTCCCCTACTCCTGCTGGCCACACTATTTCTGATACAGGCCAGGATGCCGTTGGCCTTCTTGGCCACCTGGGCACACTGCTGGCTCATATTCAGCTGGCTGTCGACAAACACCCCCAGGTCCTTTTCCGACAGGCAGCTTTCCAGCCACTCTTCCCCAAGCCTCTAGTGTTGCACGGGGTTGTTGTGACCCAAGTGCAGGACCCCGCACTTAGCCTTGTTGAATCTCATATAATTGGCCTTGGCCCATCGATCCAGCCTGTCCAGATCCCCCTGCAGAGCCTTTCTACCCTCAAGGAGATCAACACTCCTGCCCAACTTGGTGTCATCTGTAATATATTTATGTCATTTTTGGTAAGGAGGCGATTCACATGAGAAAGGTGACCGAAAGTCTGAATTAGTGTCCCAAATGTATCTATTTTGAAAATACATTTGTCATTAGGTTTTTTCCAAATATTTTTAACGGTTTTTCCAACTGGAAAATGTAAAATGAGTAAATGAGACTGTAATACACACACACAAAATACACTGTAAACATTCAGCTCCACTTTGACAGTTTCTGGGGAAGCATTCTGTCTTTCATCACACAGGTTGTCTACCAGCTTTTGCTACTAAGAATCAATTAGAAAGAGAGTTGAAAAAAAATTCCCCATAGCTCTTTGTTACTGTTTCTCATTTGAAAAAAGTGTTGGGAAACAGTTAAAGCACATTTCTCTTGTACTTTATGTCAGCTTACTTATTTCCAAATGGAAAACAGTTACTGTATTTGTCATCTTTTAAAGTGATGATGTCTTTTCGCTCAGGAAGCATTCTTACCAGAGAATGATTTTCCAACACAAATGCTACAACTTCTACACTAAGAAGTCAGAAATTATTCTGACCAGAAATATTTTCCAATGAAATTATACTCTCTAAACAAAATAAAAAAACCTACTTTCACTGAAAATTTAAGATGAGTGCCACTTTGCTGTGATTCAGAGGGTTACAAAGTCTGCATGAGTTGGGGCCCAGTTGTGACTGTTTTCTTCATCAGTATGAATATATGAAGTTTTTTATAGCAAATAAGTTGGAGTACTTAGGAAGCTAAATCTTTATAAATGTTCTAGAAAATGAAGTCTTACAATTTAAAAGTACTGACTCTAATTTTAAATGTAAAATAAGAGAAGGTTATCCAAGCAGTATATGCTCTGTCTTCTTCCCTCTCAAAGAAACAAAATAAACAAAGGGTACTTAAACTAATTAATCAAAATAATAATAGACAGTGGAAATGTTTTGAATTTGGTGCAGATTCACTCAGTTTCCAGATCTTTTTGCCCATTTAACCATTTCTTCATCAATTGTGTTCTGCATAATTTATCACATTACCTTAATTTATATTCAAGCTCTGAGTTTACAAAATGTCTTYGTCGTGCAGAATGGCTGAAATAAATTGCAGAGAACTTCAAAATACTGCTCTTTCTAAAGTAGCCACAGTAGAAAAATATGAAAAAAATAGGTCTATCTAATAGTATTTGCAGGAGAGATTTAGCATGAAGAAATTCTTCTTTCAAAGTGAAAAGTTAGTATTAAAGTTAAAGGGCTTCTTTTCTAATTCTTGCTTCCAAGAGGAAGTAATCAAAGACAACTAGCCAGTTTGACAGCACCTAATTCCATGCTTTTTTAATGCAGTATCAGTTCAAATGTGTTCAGGCCCCCAAGGAAGTGGGATGCCAGGCAGAGCAGATAGGAGAATTGTACAACAAAAAGCTATGTGTTATTCTGTTGACCTGTAGTGCAGCCTCCCCATCTGTCAGTGGAGTTGTTTATAGGCTGAAAGAACTGAATGCAGCCAACCTTATCCTTAAATGACTACTTTAAAGGTGGTGATTCTGAGAAATGCACATTTAGGAGGAATTCTGTCTGTCTTGTTGAGCTGCCAGACAGTAGCACAAAGTTTACACATACTTTGTCTAGGATGCCGTCCTACTAAAACTAGCTGAGGGGAAATCTCAGATAGCACTGTAATGTAAATGGATGTAGTTCACTCTGAAACATTGCACAGCTGAAACTCAGAACTGTAACTGTCTACAGAAGAACCATATGGCAAACTCAGGTGTTTCCAGGCAGTGATAAATTACTGTGCAGTTCTCCTCCTGGTATTTGCAACCTAGCATTAGAGAAGATAAAGAACTTTGCTTCAAAGAAACAGAAAAATATTAGAAGTCAGCTCTTTTATTACAACTGGCTAAAAAATTCCTTAAAAAAAATCAGAACTTGTCTATTTCCCTCAAACATATTCCTCCTCTTAATTGGAAAAAACCAATGTCCTTTGATTTTATTTTTTGTTTCAGGGTTGCTGTTTGCTTGCTTCTTTTATAAGGGAAATAAGTTTTGGGCCAGCTTGTCTCCTTGTGAATTCAAGAGGAAGAGCCCTCCTCAAAGTCAAATCCAAATGAATTATAGACAAGTTTTTTGGGTTTTTTTTTAACCTCAGAACAATATAAATACTTCATACAAATTGTTTGTACTGAAAAAGAGAGGAGGAGGAGGTCAAGGTGCATTTGTCCTATAGGAAGGAAAAAGATGGCAAAATATCTTAGCAGCAGCTCTTCTATGAAATAAGAGAGATAAGTGAGAGTTGCTCTCAGAATTGAATTAATGCTAATTAAGCTCCCTATCTAGCATGAGAAAAAAAGCCTTTTATGCTGCTGGGTATTTATCTTTACTGATAGTCATACAAATCATAAGATAAAGCCTACTTTCCAGTAGAAACAATTTGTAACTGACATAGGCATATCAGGTAAGCTTACCAAAGCAGACAAAAAACTCTGGCAAAAATTATTTCTTGAAAGTTGCACTAGTTCTGTATCTGAAAAAGCATCTGGGACTTCTTTTATTTGGGGTTTTTTGTTTTTTTTTTTTTTGTTTTATGCTGATATACCTGCAGTTGCCTGCAGTATTATAAAGGCTTTAAGTGGCCATCATCAGTTTCTGAAATTTAAAGTAGCTCTTAGAGGTCATTCTCTAAGTTACTTTGGGAACCAGATATGAAAAGAGAAAATAATATGCCTTCAAAAGCTTATTAAAAGAGGATTTCCATTTTGCAAGAATTTATCCCAATTTTTCTCAGAACATCATATTTGTTCAGAACTAAAAAAATTTGAAAAATTTCTGGATCTCTTGGGACAACCTGTCAGGAGTCTAGACAAGGGATCCTATGAATCTGATTTCCATTCAGTGAAAATTCATAAAATCCAAAATGCTGCAGGAAAATACTTCGCTTTATGAAAATAGATCTTCTTGAGAAAACCTCTTCACTGGAATATTTCCAAACAGTTCTGTTTATCATGTTTACCAAGATGTCTGAGCATAATTTACACAGTGCACATAGGGATCAGCAATATTTCCAGTAAAAATGGGCAAAACACAATTGTTCTCTTCAGTGCGCACATTTAAATATTAGCTATCCAATTAAGTCTGGGCAAAGGATGACAATGCGCTCCTTTAGTTACATTCCTTAACTAGTTACATTCCTAGCACTGACAGTGCTCCAAGGCTGGTTAGTTGTCTCTTGCCAAGACTGTTAGTTTCAGGCAAATGTAAGCAAAATTCAGATACAATGAATAATTTCTTGAATTACTGAATCATTTAGTTATAGTGGTATGTACAGCCTCTTGCAGGAGTGGATAAACAGTCTTTCATTGAGAGGAAAGGGCATACTCATCAGTGTTAGGCAGAAAGAAATAGTTCTGGCCATTGTTGCCATCAGTGAACATCAAGTCAAGTGCCACCTGGAATAAAAGGCCTGCAACTCCCTGTCCCATGTGCCAAGTAACTGCTTTGACTAGGGTTCAGAAAAACTTTTAAGTGTGTGTGTTTTGAGTCCATGTTCTCCTAGGCTAAAACCACAAAATTTAATTTCACTCCTCAGGAGACTGAACTGCAAGTGCACAAAGTAATTAACCATTAGCAACTGATGTATGTTATAGTGCTGGAGAGGAAACTGCAGAGAGTATAGAACAATTATCTCCTGCTAGTAAAGCTCAGAGGAGCTTTTGCCTGCTTATTAAACATAAGTTATAGAAGGTAAGAAGGACAAGTCAGAGAAGGCAAATGCCTGAAATCCATGCACCTGATAAGCATAACAATGATGTGAATATAGGAGCTCTGATATAGACCTCTGTAGGAAACTTCTTAGTATAATTGTGTGGTCTTTCCTGCTGTGAAATTATAGCCAATACTGATGAGCTTCTATTGAAAATTGTAGCCAAACTCTTCTTTGAGTTTATTTTTTTGCGTGTAAGGCAGGAGTAGAAGAGAGAGAATTTTTAACAAAGGCAGTGTAGACTAAAACAATCCTGCTTCTCCTGAAGTTCAGGAATGAAGTCACAAAGTGCAAGAGTAAACATAGCAGCAGTAAAATGTTAAGTTTTTTATTTCCTCTATTAATCAGATTAAAGTCTCCAGCACTACAGTCATAACGTAATTAGTAAATAAGCAGAAAATCGCCAAACTCTAAAAAGCTATAGCTTTGAGAGTAAAGGTAAAAGATCATCTTCATCTCTGATGTTAAATAGTCTTCCTGAGCACAGTCCAGCATGTTGGGGGAATTTATTCCCACTTCACTCCATAATAATACAAGCAATTTTCTGGACAGAGACACTAGAATACATAACATCCCCTGAAAAGATGGAGTAGCTAATGCTTTAGCGAGAGCTTTTCCAGCAGAAGTTTTGGCTGAGTTTAGAAAACATACTCAGACAACCTCAACTTCATCCTAACAAAAGAGTATTTGCGTGGCCTATTCCTCCTTTCTGCTTACAGCTTATGTCCTGCTTGGCTTTGCTGTTCTCAATATTCACAGGTGCTACTCATAGTAAAGAAAATAAAAAGAAGAAACAATTCTTCAAAGCAGCAAACAGCTGGGTCTCAGTTTCTAAATTTTTGCATGCATGTTCTGATGAGTTTTATGCTATTGAATGTATGTATATTTTAATTACCTGATGACCCAAGGCACACTAAAACTGCTGGGTACTTGAGAACTGGAAAGGCACGCAGAAGCTAGAATCTACACCCAAAAAAGGACAGCTAATGAGGCTCTGACATTCCCTGGTCTGCCCAGATATACTGGCTTTCCCATTCCCCTGGAGTTTTCTTAGAGGAAATGTCTAGTTCCCCTAGAACTCCAACTATTTTGTAAAATACTACATTTTGAAAACAGTAATTGAATTACCAATGTGGATTTTGCAGCACACTTCTCTGTTAAAAATCATTTGTACCCAAAACATCTGAACTAATTAAGAAAGTGTTCCTATGTATCATCATTCAGAAAATCTAAGTTTTTGAAATGGCTCTGTATCCAACATTTGAGACTCTATGAGAAAAGGATGRCAATGAAAAAGTAACTTCTACTCACAGCAACTGTAAGACTATCAGAAGGTGAGGATGGAGTATCTCTAAAGAATCCTAATCAAAAGACCCCTGTCCAACAATAGAATCATTTAACAATAACTTAAAACTTTGATGACTCACTAACATAGGCTTTCCAATATTTCCCCTGCGCACCCAAACTCATACATTAGATACCATAATTGCAGCCAGAAAAAAAAAGTCCAGATTTAATATGGAGGATGAAATATAATCCCAGTTTCACATCACAATGCCACATGCACAGCCTTATTATGGTTAACAGCTAGACAGAATACAAAGTCTGAACTTCAGTCCATATATACTGATTCTAAATGAGCACAAGAAACTGAATTTTCAAGGTGAAACTTTCACTCGTAATGAAAAGTACCCTTCTAACGCACCAAGTTGTAGTAATAACGTCTCTTTTAAAGAGACACCTTTAAAGTCACACAACTATAAAGGTGTCTTCCACACCACTGAATACCTATTAGTGTACTGTCTCAGACACTGAAAGCAAACTGACATTGTCATTTGGGAATTAAGGTGTGGTTAGGTGGAGATCACAGCTGTGAAGCAGTATTAAGGAAGAAGATCTGCAGTTATATGATGTTTCCAGAAAACTCTGAATAAACTTCTTTACCAGTTGCATCTTAACTGCAAATGATTGCAATGAATGTAACTGAAATGACACTACACGTAACTGTGATACTAAACTCCAGTAAAATTATTATTGCAGGTTTAACATGCATAAAAGTAGGGGGTTGGTAAGGAATCCTCAGCTGAAATAGGCTGCATTTCTTAAGGGGGAACAGTTTTAGGACCATGGCAGAAATTCTGGCCTCATTTAAGTCAATGGCAATATTTCAGTTGACTTCAAGGCACTGGATTTTACTCAGGATACTTATTTCAAGTCCCTCATTACTGTTTGGGTTCATTATCAAATACACTGAATGGTTGGAAGAAGCATAAAATTAGAGGACATACCATTTAATAAAATCATCTGGATTTCTGTCCAGCGACCAGGAGACTATATAGT
This sequence comes from Phoebastria nigripes, assembly GCA_035582835.1. NCBI lineage: Eukaryota > Metazoa > Chordata > Aves > Procellariiformes > Diomedeidae > Phoebastria > Phoebastria nigripes. Next base: position 183,633 of record JAYKAV010003333.1, read on the forward strand.
GTGTGCTGGGTGGCCAACTTCCTCATAAGATACAGCACTGGGACAACTCAGGGAGGTGGTGTACAGCCCAAACCATTCCTTAAGCATGGGTTTATATACATCTTTTTGATATGGGATAGGTAGAAGGACAGGAGACCTGGAGGTAGGATGGCATGCAATCATAGAGTGTGCCTAGCTATCCTGTAGCAATTGCTTAAGTTTATCTAGTGGCACTACTAATTGTTTATCACTGTAAAAGAGAAGTAATGTGCCTTTCATTTATGGTGGGGCAGTTACCAGGGAGGAGAGGTTCCCTGTGGTCCTTGTTTGGGTACCTGTCCTACATGGCACACTGCCATGGCACCAAAGCAGAGCAGACTCTGCATGTCCACTGCATTCCTCTTTCTGTGCAGGTGGCCACGAGGATGTAGGAAGCAGCAAGAACAAGACTATGAGTATCAGGATTGTGGAAATTGTGACTGAATCACTTCCTCTGCAAAGGAATATACTGCCCCTTGCTGACTGCAGAGCATAAATTTTACAGTCTACCTTCATCTCTTAAGGAAGAACACTGTAATGAAAGGTTATTCATGTTACTCTTCTTTGGGCCAGACACTTAACAAGTTTAGTCAGAACCCTGAGGTGGCTATGGCGGGTGTGTGTGCAGCATAAGAAATTTCCTTTTGTTTATCACTCAAAATTGACTGAGTTAAGAAACATGCTTGTATAACCTGAAGCAAATAGAATGTAAGCTTTCTCCCATTACAGAAACTTACTTCAAAGTTAACATTTCTGTTCTTGGAGCTCTTTCTTACTATACATTTTTTGAGGGTCACCATTCAGAAGTGACTGAATTTATTAAGAAGCTTATAAATACTTCACACACTTATAATGGTAATACTGTGCTGAAGAAAATGAGGATACAGCCATTTCCTAGGATCTTAACTTATATTTAACTGACCTTGAGATCTTTGGCTGGAGAATCTTAGCAATATCTAGTCTTCTCAGGTGCCAAGTAACCACTGCTTTTACTGACTTCAAGTAACATTACCTTTACATACATATAGAAAAGGAAGCCTATTCTTGACTTTATGGTTTATTGCTCAATTTTCCTGTATTGTTGCTGAACTGAATTAAAAACAGAGTGCAAGTGAAAAGGTTTCTCTTTCAGGGAAGCCTGAATATCATTGTGGCTTCAAGACACTGAGCAGCATAAGGTATTTTACCATTGCTGTTAAAAAATTATTAAGAATGTCACAGAAGGAATGAGAAGTATGGATTTTTGAGAAAAGGAGTAAAAGTTCAATGTTTAAGCATTCAGAAAATAAAGAAGAAAAGTCTTCATTTTTCTCTTGTAAAAGAAATTCTTCAATCATAAAATAAGTAACCCCCAACCGATAAATACAGTGCTAGATATGGGACATATATTGTGGGACTCTTTTTGTTGGTATTATCAAACCTGAGAGTTACTGAGAAGTGAAAATGATTTGTCTGAATAAGAGATTAGAATTGGATCTACAGGTGTTGCAATGCCTGAATTTGTGTTCTACGATAGAAAGATTAAAGTTTTATTAGATTAGAACAAAGAATAGAACTGAATTGCATTTCTGAACTCTGTTGTCCTTTTGTATCAGATTCCTGACATACATACTGTATACTTTGTTCTCTTTAATCATGATGTTTTACATCATAATTGTGAATTTATTCAATGGCTTTTTTGTGTGTGTTTTATTTTCCAAATAAACATTGGGAATTGAAAAGAAATTATAAGAAAAACAGTTGTTCTAAGTTAACACCTAACCTACACTTAGCCAAAATTTACCTTGGTAATTGCAAAGCTAGTTATTTTTCGTATTTAGTCCCATAAGCTAGTTATTTTTTGTATTTAGTCGCATCTTATTCTGCACTTGATTTCACCATGGTCTATACAGTACCTGCCACAGTAGAACAAATACTAATTAGGGCTGTTAGGTGCTAATATACAACAAATAACTAATAGTAGTATCATGAAACTGTAAGAAAAAATATTTCTGAACAGATGGTCTGAAGGCCAGGATTAAAATAAATCAAAAAGGTTTATAAATCTCTGTATAATCATCCAAACTTCCACATTATGATTTTTCCAATGAAACGAACAAGTACATCTTTTGAGGTTCCCCTATCACCAGCAGTAATTTTCTGCTTTTGCAAACTTGCACAAACTAATCAAATAGCAATAAGAAAGGTCTTGCTCCTGTTCTCATTGACTTCAATCAGAGTTTGGCATTGACTTGGAAATGATCATTACCGGATGGAGAATTATTATATTAAATAGAATGTGCAATGGGCTGCAGTTTTGACTTGGAATTTCGTTAGGATTATCACAGTCATTTTTATTGTTGACTTTTTCCTTAACCTAGTTTGCTAAAATAATTCAGTGCTTCATGGGACAGAGACTCATCTTGCCTTGTTGTACACTAGGATAACTTCATTGTCTGGAAGAATATTACAAGATTGAATTACTAGAATTTTCTTTATTTGGGAGATTCATTAGATAATTTGTGTAAGTAAGATTAAATTAGAAAAGTAATCAAAATTATCAGTACATTTTAAGAACATACTGAAATAAAAGACAAAGCAGAAGAAACATTTATTTAGAGTATTTTCATAGAAATTGTATTCTCTGCATCAAAAAATTGAAGTCAAGGAGAGTCCTAGGCAAAAGCACTTATGCAAGTGAAATCAGTATGTGCCTTGCTAATTAAAAAGTTAACTTTATAAAGCTCTTTCTCCACATTGTTCCCTTTTCCACTTTGTTGAACTTTATTAGATGATCTATGACTCAGATCCTGACGATACAGATGTCAATGTCAGAAATGCACTGACTTCCTGAGGGCCAGAATTTTTGTTAAGTATACTTATATTTTCAAGATTTATCTTATAAGCATGTTAAACTTCAGAGCCTACTGGTTTCTCAGTTAAGAAACTTAAAAATTTTCTCTATTAAGTTTAATGTTGTCACAGAAAAGATCTATATCCTTTCCAGTCTCTCACATCAAATTCTATGCACTGTTTTGTCCTGATTCAGATGACATTTTCAATCAACTTTATCTTACTTTATCTTACACAACTCTCTCTCTCCCAGCCCTGTGTCCTCCTCCGTGCCAGTCCTTGATTCCTTCTCTCTTCCTGTTGTTTTTTGTTTGTTTATTTTTTTCCTTCTGACTGCAGGAAGTTATTTACTGGAGAAAAGGCCAAAGGTGAGGATGCTTCTCAGTGACTCTCCAAAATCCGTATCTTTCCCTTTATTGAAGATTTCCCTTCCTCTCTTCCTACAGTTCTGGAAATGATCAGATGAGACAGTTACTGCCTTATATCTACAGCCCAGCCAGTTGTAGGCAGGAGACATGCAACTGGGTGGCTGTGCCACATGCCATACCAGCTGGTGCTTGATACTGAGGAACTTGAACTTTTTTTGCATCCCTTAACCATTGCATCTTGCCTATCAAATACTGGGACAAAACCTACGTAACTGACATTCAAAATCATCTTTACTGATAAAGACCAAAACACTCTTTTAAAGAAATGGTAACATGCAATTGACTATTTTTAATACGACGACTATAAAAATTGTAATTCTCCAGATAAACATACATGTAATGAGAGTTGATTACCATACAACAATAAACCATCACTGCTATTATAAAACCATAAACTGTTATTCAATATGCTATAAAATTCAAAATCTAATTGAAAGTGCTAGTTTAGCATAATTCCCACAAGCCATCATTCTTTAATATTGTGAAATGAATGGGGGTTTTGTGGAGCTATTAATTGTTACTGACAAGCAATAACCACTGGAATGAAACTCCAATTATCAGCAGCCATTAATCACATTTACTGTCATCTGTGATGTCAAAAAAAATTCAATAATATTCTAAACAGCAAAAAGGAATTTATACCTCTTATGTTTTAACTCACTTCATAGAAATCAGATGGTCCTTTGGTGGGGTAAGCAAGGAATTACAAAAGGCTATTTTCATTCTAAGCACAATGTTCAGTCATGTATTTTCCAATTCAAAAAAAGCTCTCCCACTTTATTCCATTTTGATGGAGACTTAGATACCTTGCAGGTTTATTTCTATACAGTTATGTACAATTTATAACACAATTTCTTGCTAGCATGATGTTATTGCAGTCACATGGCTTTAAAAATAAGAAATTATAGAGATCATCTGAGCATGTAGTTCACTAGTCTGTTCCAGGAAAGTACTTAGTGTTACTTTTAGGATGCAGGCTTGAGCAGGAGATTAAGTGTTCTTGGAGATGAGGGTGTAAATAAGCGTGGCAGAGCCTTCATTGTGGTACCTGAGCATTCAAATAAAATGAACTCACTCATCGTTCTATACTTTTAATCTTGTTCATTTTTCAGATTCTGTTGTTTACTTCAAATAATTGTTTTTTTGTTTTTTGGAACCTACACAGTATATCAAAAACATACACATACATCTTTGGGAACAAAAGAATAGGAAACCGTTCAGTACTTTACTAGAGACTGCATTGGCCAAACGTGCAATGTAGGCATCGCAGTTAAAAAGCCATGCTTGCAAAATGGGATCTGCTTACTATACCCCTGAAAATTCCTGATATTACAAATAACATTGCTGGACCATTAAGGGCATATTGTGGTCCTTACTCTCAAATGATATTGAGCTTTCTTCTGGACTACAGCAAATACAGATCACGCTGGGTGATCAGGATGTGAGACTTCGCCAGTCATTTACCTTGAGAGTCTGTCAGCTTTTGATGGCATAAAAAGACTTAGATTTAGAATAGTGTGGAAGCACCAGTCTATAATCTGCTGCGAATAACTTCATTTAGAAAAGCAGTGAAATCCTATATATTTTGTTTACTATACTGTGTTGTTCACTTATGGTTTCATCCACTTTTCATAACCCATCAAAGACACAAGTCTTCTAACATGAATCAGCAGAGCAGGAATAACATCTGTTCATAATATACTGCAAATATCCAGCAGAGTATCTTTTTGGAAGAAGTATATGAGAAATGACAGTTGAATACATATCAAAAGAAGCCCTAAAATAGATAAAGAAATTGTTTTTAGCTAGGTCTTAGGCACCTCCAAAGCACAGGGCAGTTGCTTGTTTGTCAAGTTTTCAAGTAGAGGTGTATTTATAAAATTGCATATATTAATGCCTCTGGAAGTGAAAGTCAGAGGTTGACCATACTAACAATTTTATTATTCCAGTTTATATAACCAGTGTTCCAAATTTTTAAATACTGCGTTTTCACTAAAACCAGGGTACGTAGCCGACGGTATGGTTTTATAATGCACAACGTACTACTTGAATAGGTCATGTGTTTAAGATTCTGTCCTCTCTGAAATTCTCTTAAGATATTGTCACCGTTCACCCCTTGGTTACTTAAAAACTGTGGTTAGATAAAAATACTTTATGTGTGATTTTCCTGCTAAATGTAATTGAACGTTCTTCCTCTGAAGCATAGCAAATTTTTGGCCTGTGTTTTCTTAAACTAATTGAAGACTTTGAAAGTGTACACATCTAATATAATCAATATTATCCTATAATACTGTCATGATCAATTAATCAAAAAAATTAACTGCCTAAATGAATTGAACTAGCAGAAAAAACTTTGTCTGTCATGAGAAAACTTTGGAACGTGATTCTTTCCTTGAGTTCAACTCCTAAAATCTTCCAATTATTATTTTCTTGATGTTTTCCTGAGTTGTTCAATGTGAAACTTGAATAGTTTGTAAATTTATTAAAAAATAATAGTAGTAATAATTATCATGTTATGATAAGATTTTAGGTTGATGAATTCATACTGACATTCCATTTCTGATATTTAATTAAATATTTTTGTCTTTTCAGAAGAAATTACTAAGTATTTAAAAAAAAGGTTTTTTTCCATTACCAATTTAAAACTGCTGCACTGAAAATGTATCATAAAATAATGCATTCATTTATGCTTGTTGTCAAGGTAACAGAGTTTATCAGAATAACAGAAATCAAAGTATTTAAAATGTAGTTGTAAACTCTCAATTTATTAGGGTAAGGTAAACACTAATTCTGTCAAACACTAGTTATCTTTCATGAGTATGGAATTGAATACATTCTTAGAAGGAAAAAATATAGAGCTATTACTCTCTTTTCTAATAATACATAGCTTTCCTTTAAAGAAGATAATAATAGACAAATGTTTGCTAATTCAGCAAGTTGTTTCCAACATGGAGTCTTTAAACTTGAGCTGTCAGTTAACACATATTCAAGATTCCTGCTAACTTAAAAGGGAAGAAGACCCTTGAGTACAATAGTGAGAACTGGCTTTTTCCCTTCCTCCCTTTCCTCCCTCCCTCCCTCCCTCTTCTTATCTCTCACTGAATAATAACCCTCATTTAGTGACATCAGTCATTTTTGCATCAGCCTTTTTTATGGCGGGAACAGAAGATTATGTGTGGAATAAGCATGAGTGGCATTCAGACTGAAATGTGTGAAAACTTCATAGATTTTGATAATACAGTGGAAAATGTGTCATGAGTTGGTGTTAACATTAGCTGAGAAATGGAAATGGATGCAGTAATTTGCACAGCAATTGCAGTTCAGCCCCTCCTGCCATCATTGGGCTGCAAGTATTTACATATGTAAACCAGTGCAGTGTCAAACCTTGAGATTCGTAAACTGTACCCAGTGGGGTTTGGTAGTGAGTGCAAGGAGGGTGAAGCTCACAAGGGCTATACAGCCATGATCCTCTGTTCATTTTACTATGAGGTTCTGTTATCTTTAAATGACATTGAGTCACTTGGATGACTTACAAAAAAAAAAAAAAAAAGAAGTTACCTTCCTAATAGCTGGTAAAAACTAACAGGAAAGCAAAATGCATAACCCATAATAGGAAATATTGAGAGTTACTAGAATTTCTCCAATTTATTCCTGCTAAAGATCTGGCTAAAGGGAACAATTTTCTACTTTTTGGCTGCTCAAACTGAACACTTGAATAGATGATAGCTTTGAAGATGTCATCTGAAGTATTGCACAATTAGCATGAATAATTTTAAAATATTCTGTTCCTGTAACAGATCTTGAAATGCCTCATCTAATGGACTATGGTGTTTAGAGCCAAACTATTCCAAAAAACAGCAAGCCTGTACATTTCCATTATTTGGTATCACAAAATTTGTCATTTAAAATTTAAGTGGTGACTGAATAATGGCTCCCAAAGAATGATCTAACCTTGGTTGGATTTTGCTTCAGAGTGAGACTATACCTCCAAAGATTGCACTGCAGGGTGGGAGAGGTGAAGCTCAATTTACTGGCATGGGAAGAATTGAATTTGCAGGCAAATACTGCCACATGAAATACGAAGTATTTTTTCATTGCACCTACTTTCCTGAAATCTTGGCTAAGTTTTGGCCACATTAATAACAATCTGCATGTGAATTCTGATATATTGTAAAAGGAAAGCCTTTCTAAATTTGGAGATGATGTTTGTTTTGGGATTTCTTAGGCCCTGTGAACAGCTCATTTATCCTGATCTCAAATTGACACACTTAATTTAGGATTCTTTTACTTTAATTGTTTTCAGCAAATACTCCCCCCGACTTTATTATTCTAACCATTCATTTGATGATTTTATTATAGCTGTGCACATGGACTCTCATTTTTAGAGATTCCTGATTTAATGTTTCCTCCAGCCTACCCCATGTAAAACTGTATTTTTGATGTAAAACCGTATTATGGTAATGTGTGTAGCATTGCACATAGCATTTGCTGACTTTTGAGTCAACCTGCTTTGAGGTTGTCTGTAGGCTTTTACATATGGTGGCTGGCAATTTCCTCCTGTTTAAATATTCCTGATAGGAGTTTATTACTTTTCAATAGCTGGAGAGTAGTATAGCACACATTTGACTCTCATATTTAGTTCCATCTCTATTTCAGTTACAGACCTTATTGCTATAATTAAGACCTATACAATTTTTGCTTATTATTCTATATACCTTGAGTGCGTTCTGTTCTCCTTTCACTTTTAGCGCACTCCCCAAGGTAATACAAAATAATAACATGCCATATGGCAAATGGAATCAGCTGTAACACCACACAGCGTCTTTTATCATGTAGCTTTTACAATATGACATTCCCAAGTTTGTAACTGATGAATATTGCATGTCCTACAGAAACTCTAGTTGTATTATGCTGCTTCTCCCATTAGAGGTGGATACTCTGAGCCTTTTTTTAACATAAATGCAGCGGCTGTCATTTTGCAAGTATCAACAACGTACAAAGGAATAGGCAGAATGTCTCAATGTGTGGTAAGCTTACCAAACTGCAGAAAGTTAGCATGAACACCATATTGCATTATCATGAATTGTGCAACATACAATTGATATGATGTAACAGTAATAATGAGTTTTATGTAGTTTGGGAGGCTTGACTGGGGATTTTTGTTTGTTTGTTTTTAATGTCTGTAGAGGTCCTGGGAATTCATAGAATGTGTTATTTCAATAATGAATTTCCATAGGTTTGGAGTCAGTCATCTGAAACATGTTGCCTGGAAGCATTAGATGCTGTTCTATGAAAGTTAAACATAAGCATAACATAGGCATTTTGTAGAAGGGTTAAAGCACTTCTCCTACAAGGCCAAACTCTAAAGGGAATTCTATTTTGTGGATATACTAGATGGACGCGATAAGCTGATGATGTTACTCAGGAATGTGAACCCTGTAAGTAACCATTTCTTAATAGTTGAGGTGTGTTGGTATACCAGCATCTCACATTAGCTTTAGTTTTGTGAATGGAAGGGAGAGGTAAAGATTAAGCAGATAGACAGGCAAATGATGGATATGTAATGTTTAGTTATGAGTATTTCTTTCCATCTTATGCTTGTGGCAAAAATGTAATTTCAATCTATTCTAAAAGTTAAGTATATCTAAGAAGTTAAGAGAATGTTTCTGTTATGAACAATTGCATCATGTGACATGCAGTTAGCTTAGCTTCCCAGCTTGATTTAGGCTGTAGAGAATGTACAGTCTTCACCACATTTACTGCTCCCACTGTGTCACTACAAGTGCTACAATAACTTTTCTCCAAAGCAGAGGAGCAAAGGATGAATTGTTGCTCACTGTTCCTCCAGCTTTGCTCTTTGGTAAATATATTTTTACTCCTCTCTAGTCAGGCTTAGGAAATAGAAATGTGCTCAAACTCTAAATGAACTTTCCACCTGTCACCAGTGTAAGAAGGGAGAGGTAGGTCATAACACATGTTGCTTTTCTGCAGTGTGCATGTAATGCCTCAAGAGATCAGTACTAGGTTAGGATAATGTAAGGTTTGAGGACTTCAAACTTACTTGTTGAGAAAGAACAGTAACACACATAGCACAACTCTCTTTTACTCCTTTGTAAAAATATTACTTGTTTGGTTTTCTGTAGGAAATAGTACAATGTTTTATTTAAACAAAATAAAAAGAAATACAGAAAATGGATTTTATTATAAGAAATGTCAAATACCAGTATAGTAAATATTTGCGCTGAGGGTAATGGCAATTTTGCTCAAAAAGGAAATTGATTGTGTGAGTGGGTGTAAGTAGGGTATATGTGTGTGTACATATGTCCATAGACACATATAGCAGTAATTCTCAGAAATACTAGGAAGAGCAAGATAAGCATAAACTATTTGATACTATTCTTTGTACAATTTACACTTTATACAGAATCACCTGAATTCCTTACCTGATTTTTTAGAAACTGCTCTGTCTTTTTGTCCTTAATTTTTCTTTCTTGCTTATCTGCATCACATCTACTGCCGTTCTCCACTGTTTGCTTCCCTCCTTGTCACATATGAAATCAGTGCGGACTTTATATTGATAAACCTGCATTGACAAATATCTGTGAGTTACATATGGGTAAATGAAAGACTTTTTTTTATTACTCTTCTTTCTGTCTTCCATGAAAACAGAGATAGAACAACAAGAGATTTGGGGTCAAGTTCTGATGTAGTAAGTTTGCACATGTGAATACTGCCATATTTTTATATTCCTGACCACTTAAATCCATGCACAAAATCTATTTATAGAATTWTTTTTTTCTGAAAAAAATGTTGCAACACAAACACATAGAAATAATATAAGTGTCTTACAACACAAAACGTGGGCTTATGAGAAACAGAAACTACTAGTGTTTGGCAAGTTGTCCTTTGGAAGCCCAAGCAACACCTTCAGAGTAACCAGTCATATTTAGAAGTGCCACAGACTGTTTAGTTGCAGCATTTATCTGTTTTCTTTTAGGCCTGAACTTCAAGTTTACAACAAGGTGCCTATCCGAGACACCTCTGCAGGGTTCAGTGATTTTCACAGAATTCTGATCAGGCTTGCAAGAATTATCCTTATACTGTAAATGGCAATTTTCTAAATTGCAATTTAAAGGAGGTTTGTCTGTTTCCTTTTCTGTTTTATCACTCTTTGGTGGGTTTCTTTTGCCAGAACTTATTTCTTGGCTTTTCCCCAATTCCTAACAATCCCTCCTCCATCTCTTGTGCCTCTTTTCCCCACCTTTGCTTTTGAACAATCATGCCTTTAGGCAAGTGTTTGTAAATTAAAATTGTATTGTCCTGTTTTATGAACTTAGCTATTCCCAATGTTTTCATTTCTAATCCTCTGACTTCCTTAATTAAGTCCAAGATAGTGATAAACACCTGTATGGGGAATTTGATCATGATTATTTGAAATGACATATTTTTGTCATACAAGCAGGTATGAAGAATAATTAAAATTTGGGAACATATAATGGTACTAAGGAATTTTAATTGAATTAAACTGTAGACTCTTGGGACATCTTTTCTAAAATTAAGAGTATATCTTTAAAATAATTTCTACATTCATGGGGAACTTACTTTCTTGAGAAGGACAACAGCCATATTTGTTGGCCCTTTTCCACTAGGATTTATGTCAGAATGAAGACAAAAAGCATAGAAATACTTAAAATGGCTTCTTTAAATGACGAAAATGGTTCTATCCTTTAATGCATGGAGTCCTTGAGTGTTCCATCTCAAGGACTGCACAAGCCTCTGCATAAGCCTGCCTGCCACTGAGACTGGACTGGCAGCCTTCTGTGGCTCAGAGACACACAAATACAGTACGGTGGACAGAACCCTGAATCAAAGATGAACTAGGCCTAAAAAGAGCAGAATTTGATTCCATGTTTCCCTTTGTCTCACTGCCAAAAAGCTTTACATGTAATAAACATGGGCATCAAAATTCATTTATGACAAGTAACAGTTAGCTTGTGCAACATTTGTTGCAGAGTTCTGCGATTAGTCACATCTTCATATACTTTAACATATAATATGTGTTTCCTTAGAGCATGCCACATTTTATTAAGGTGTCCAGCTTTTCACGGGGAGAATATTAAATTAAAAGCATTCTTATCTGCCTGGAAATTCATGCCATACACCAAATACCATGTTTTCTGTGATTAGTTAGCAGGAACCATCTGTCATGTTCCCACTCCTACAGTGCTGAGGAAGGCAGAGACTGAAGGTGAGAAATATATTTACTTTTGACAACAAAACCAGCTGTTGCCATTACTTTTAGCTGTAAGGCAAACATGCTGGAAAAGGTGACTATCTATTGTGATGCTAGTGCACTGGGACCAACTGTGACTGTTGATGGCAGCAAACCTCTTAAAATCCGGAGGAAAATGGCTTTATGGCTTATGTCAGGAGGGCATGTACAAACACAGCTCCAGCTGGGAGCTGGAACCAAGAAGCAGAAACTTCAGGCTAGAAAAGTATCAGAATGAGTTCAAGTAAGAATCTCCCCCTTCTCCTGCCTTCCTTTTGGTAGAAAATTATATTGGAAGAGAGAACTATTTTTCTCTAATGATAACACAAGATTCTGAAATTAAGCACAGCAGGTAGAAACATCCGGTACAGATTTAAAAAGATACTGCATATTCATACGGTGAAATGTTTTCCAGTGCTGACAGCTAACTATTCCAAGTGGAAAAGGTACATGCTCTGCTGTTGTTCATTCTCTGCCAATTTCCCTTCTTAAAACTCTGGCACCATATTTTGGGGACTGTGTACTCTAATTTCTGTTATTCTTACCGTCATCCATCAGACTACGAAAGATATTTACAGAGCCAAATCATTTTGACTTTGAATAGGATTGCAGAAAATAGGTATGTTTTCAAAATTTTTGAGAAAGGGAAAAGGGGTATTTCTTTACTGAAGCCACTTTATTCCCTTGTTACCTTCTTTCATATTGTACAAGGAGAGCACTGTGCTATGGTGTGAACGTACCTAGAGCATATTTCAGGAGCAAAATATAAACATTGGCAGCAAAGGGCACTTTATGCAAATGCGTTTCCTGAGTGATGGCTCTTCTTCCCTGATGATTCTGGCAAGACATAATAATTTTGGAAAATAAGTGGAGTGCCCTGCCCTTCAGCTCTTTTCTCTAGAGCATGTACATCCCCTTGCAAATAGGATTATGACAAAATAAAAGGTTCATTTGGGTGGGAGCTTCTTTTAAAATATGTTCAATCTATCACTGTAGAAAATAGTAGAGAGAAAGCAGAGCTATAAAAGACACACTTTTAGGAAGAGAAAACAGACCATCATGCCTAACTCTATATTGCATTCATTTTCCTTTTACAGCCCACCTGTCAGTCCTGTTATCCTTGTCTAGAAAAGAATTTACAGTAAGTCTCTGCTTCAATCAGTTTCCATGGTAACTTGGTTCTGTTTTAAAACCTTCACATAAAAATGGTTTGGTTAAAATGACAATGAGCTGGAGTGCTTGCCCATAACTGAACTACACCTTTCCCATTGCTCAAAAATAATCAGATAGGGGTGTCACTCCATCTGCTCTAGTTCCTTTAGTTTCTACAACACTGTCTCACTAACCAAGTCAGATGAGTTTCTTTGCCATCTGGAAATCTCAGTTTTCAGAGATGTATAGGGTTCAGGGTACTGACTAGTGTTTACACATTACATGCTGTGAAGTAGAGTAAAGCATGTTAGTGTCTGGAGTCTTGAGTTCACTGGGGAAGGAACCCTCTGTGTGTACAGTACCTACGGCGGGGCTGAAAGCTCCGAGGATCATCTTTTAAAGAAATGAACCAGAAGAGGCAGACTGTCTCCCATCTAGAAAACGCGTTTCACAAAGGTAGGAAAAAAAATTCTCTTCAGGCCAGAATAAGGGGAAATAAAAGTTCAGAAAAAATAAATGAAAGTTTTAACTGATTGTAAGAATCTTGTGATACTGTCCCATCACTGTGGATATGTGTTTTATCAGACCTTTTGTTATCCCTTATCCTAGTTTCAAGCTCATCTCTTGCACTCATAATTTCTGATTCTCTGGCCCAGTTTGACTTTGTCTTTGACAGTCTTTTTCATAATTCTGATTACTTCTTTATACTGTCTCAAATCTCATCTAGGAAAAAATCAATATTCTTTTTTATGTAACTTAAATACTTCAGGGATAACACAAGTTTCAGTTACAGGGAAATCTTAAAAGAACTTCAAATGTGGATCTGATAGAGCACTTCAGCAATTACTCTGAAAACTTGCTGCATTTCATAAAGATGACACCTTCCCTGTGATATCAAAAACTTAAAATTCTGTACTAGGTCTGCTCTTCTAAGTCGTATTGGGTAGCTTAATATTTGTATGGGAATTATTTTGTTCCATAGGAGGCACTGATAGAATTTATGAAAAATAATTTTACACTGCTATATCTTCCAGGCAGGCATTCTAAAAGCTGCTGAATGTAGGTATATACCAGTTAATTTACAACTGAGTTTGACCAAACAAAGACTTGGTAAAGATCTCATGTTTCGGCATGGGACAAAGCAATGTTATTTTCCCATGATAAGTGGTTGCCCACCTGGTCCCTATTAAGCATCTTAAATAACAGAAACAAGTCCATGTTTCCATTGTGTTTCATAGTTTGGATAGTATGAGATATTGATGCCTTGTCCTTAGCAACACACAGAAGGGCACTGCTCAGTGACTTTTCATACCTTATTTCTGAATGGCACTACTATGCAAGGTGTATGCATGCTATATCCTTTATATGGGTTTACTTTTGTGTAGACTAAACTTTGATAGTCATCTACTGGTTCATCTAGATAATATGACCTTGAAATTCAGTTGGAATTTAAAAGGAAAGAATCAGTATACTTGTCCCAAACCAAATAATATGGGTGTACTAAGTTCGATTTAGACCTACATAATTCCTCCCAAAACAACTTGAAAAAACAGGCTTTCAGGTGCATTTTTTCCACCTCTTATTTTTAACTAGCAGTCTCATTTACCCCCTATGTCCTAACACTGCCCTATAGACAATAATTTCTGAGGGCCCGGCGTTGTCAGATCAGGTATCATAAATCTACTGAATTCCTTTCATCAGTCATGGCAATAACATCTTCACAGTACTCCTGCATGTCAGTAAAGCATGACCTTCTCTGACTGATCTGTGCAGACTATGCTTAATTGAACTATGCTTTTCCAGTGGGCATTTTAACTTTCACACAGTGATTCTTTCAATAGCTGACGTCCAACCAACTGGTCTCCAGTTTCCAGATGCAAGAATAAATAACATCTGATGCCTTGTCGATTGAAAAAAAGTAGTTACTTATTTTTAATCCTTTTAACCTCTTTTAACTCAATTGAACAATTAAATAAGCTTACACTTTCCATGGTTTTTTATTCCTTTCATAATACTTTGTATAAAAAGGGGGACTGATTCTGTGCCTCTTTTCACCATTGTAGCATTATTGATTCCATGCTGATGCTAATCTGTGCTCCAGGAATACTGTAGTTTGATGTGAAAACTGATCATACTAGTTGGCCGCTTGAGATGGGAAATTTCTTGTTAGGCATGGTCTTTAATACAATAGTTCTTATTGTATTTAATTAATCTGCTAATTACTGTGTAGTGCAACAGGCTATATTTTCTTTTGCCCTGAATATTGTTCATATGTACAGCAGATCAACTGTTAGCTGCAAAAAAATCTCAAATGTATCATTTGATATTTCTGCCTCTTTTTAAGTAGATTAAAAATTACTGTTAAATTAAGAGGGTCTTATTTCTTAATTTTTAGCTCATTATGCTGCCTTACACTTTTAAAAAAAGTCCTTTCTTGATTCCTTTTTACTTTGAAATGTCTCTTATCATCTTATATTAATTATTACCAAGTATTTGAGAAATACCAGTATCTATTACTAATTTAGTTGCTTGCTGGTAGGAATTCCAAATAGTTAATCTCTGTGCCTTAAATAATTATGTGATTTTTTTTTTTTCCCTTTATAACTATGACTACCCTTATGTGCTGCTCTATATGAATTTTTTTTCATTTTGCATACAATTAATAAGATTTTATTTAGTACCTATTTTACCCTTCACTGTGCTTTCTGAAGACATATATCATATTTTGAAAGCTAGTTATATTGTGATTAAAGTAGAACAAACCTGTTTGGATAAAATAATAAAAGCTCAAATATTCATGCATCCATGAACCTTCACATTACAAATCTCAGACGCCTCTGCTGATGAAGGCCAAATGGGCTATGTATAAACAAGTATGTAAAATGAAAATCAGTAGCTTGTAAGAAGTTAACTGTGCCTGCATTACCAGTTTGCTGCCATCTGTGGTACATGTTTTTGAGTTGGATGAACCTTGCAATGGTAATCTGAACCTCAGTCTCCCTCTTTTCTTGTTCTCTCTGGTCCTGGTATCTCCTACACGATGCATCCTCCAAACTTCCACATTATGTCCTAAACTTACTTTCAAGATATCTCTCTCTCTGATTTTATTCTCCTTATGCAAAGTATCCCCTCTCCCTGGTTAGACGCGACAAATCATGTTTTGAAGTGTGCTACACAGAAAGAGATCAACAGAGGAATACCATCGTGAAAGTTACAGGAGGGGAACTGAAGGTGCAAACAGAGAGAGTTTAGAGAGTGTGAAGGAAGGAAAGAGCAGTGCTTTGTTTCTTCTCTCTGCCTGCTCCTCCTGTGAGTAGCACAGCCAAGATAGGAGTTTGAAAGCAAGTTTATCAGGATCATTAAGTTGCTTGCTGACCGAATTCACAAGGCAGAAAGGCTCAGAAAACTGAATCAGACACTTTCTCTTTGGCATTTGTGGTTTGTTTGAGTCAGAACCACAGATCATGAATAGTCTTACATTCTTTCACTTCTGCTGTTCTCTTGCCTCCAGCCCTCCTCCTGACAGAAGCACTGGCCTATCTGGCAGTAAAACTTGTTGCAATAAATGCTCCTGATCTTTATTGTGGTGAGTAGTAAATGAGAATTGTTTTATAATGATGCAGGACAGGAAAGAGCAAATAGATGCAATGGGCAGAAGAGCTAAGAGCTCAAACCAAGCCTTCAGGCACACTTCAGAGACCACCAAACCCTGTTCTGTTCTGGAAGGCCAAAAGGATGAGGAAGTTAATTTCAAACTAAGGTCATACCCGCTCAATTTAATTAAGAGACTCTTGTCTCTGGAAACTCTTGTGATCACAATTGACACATGGGACAATCTGATCAATAATTTTTTTTTAGCAGAACTGTTTTTAAAAACACACATTCAGGTCACACTAAAATTAATTTTAAAAGTTCCACCTTATTTGGAAGATAACCGGCATCAGTGAAAATAATAAGCAGAAACATAATGTTTTCATGTCACCTAATAGCACTGAATAAGTAGGTACGTATATTTTCAAAATGAGTTTGGTGTCTCAAAGTGACAAAGACATGGTTAGCCATTAGGTCTGGATTATAGCAGAGTTAGGCCAGTGAGTAGGACTCAGGGAAACTCAGGTTCCTTGCATGGCTTCTGGGCTTCTCCCTCTTCTATAAAATGGAGACCATGAGACTTCCTTAATTTGTGCAATGGTAAGAAATACATTCCAGATTCTGTGATTCCCAACTATTATAAGGAAGAATGAGAGAGTTGCAATATATGTAAGTACCTAGACAGGAAATAGAAAGTAAATCTTGCCTATTTTCTTGTTACCTGTCATAATTTTACCTTGATTTACTCAAACATTTGCGTCTTCCAATGTGAAGCTTTTCAATGACATTACATAAATGAATCTAGCTTAACGTATCATTCTTAGAAAATTTCTAGAAAGAAATGCAAGCTTCCCATATTACTTTTAGAAGTATTGTATAAACAATTCATTTTCATCTGTGTGCTGAGAATCTGGGGTTTGGGGGTTTATTCATAAAATCCAAACTAGCTTGTTTGATTTTCCACCTTCTTTTCCTTCTTTAAAAAAGTACAATTTGAAGGACACACAAAATCAGATAGAAGAACTCAATTTGGGCTCTTGAGAATATATAGCAATTACATTTCCTTTTACAAAGGGAAAAGAATTAATCTTTTCTAAATTACAGGTGTGAAAAGAATCAGCTATGGAGGTGTATGTCTTAAATAAGCTTTATAAATACGTCTGCTTTTGATTTCTAAAGATAATGTAAGGAATAGGGCAGCTACAACAAAAAAAGCAGGGTCAATCTACAAGGTAACATTATCGGTCTGCATCTGGTATTGTTCTAGAAAATGGGGCAAATATTAATCTAATATAGAGAATATTGTGAATTCCAAGGTTACGTATGCCATAGATATGCAGCTGATTCACAGCTTTGAAGTCCAGAGTGCCTTACAGATGAATGTGCTTTTAAACTAGAACTAAAGCTCAATGGGAAATAGGTTTGTTAACTTTTGCTACAATGTCAGTTTAGTCAATCAGAACATTTCTTAGAAAAACAGTATTAGGATGAAACACAAAGATTTTCACAAATCTTCCAAGAAAAACTTGTAAGCTTCCCTAGCCACCTGTATTTCCTCCCGCCACCCCCAAAAACACAAGTAAAAAATCAAGACCTATTTAAAACAGTGTAACCTGTAACATTTAAAGCAGTTCAGCTTTAAAATGTAGAAAAAAGAAAAAATGAAATAAATGCCTGTGAAAAAGTTATGGTAAGGCTCTCCAGAAAAGCAGAATCCAAAACACATGCTGAGGAGCTGGCTGGCTGATCTGAGTCTAGTAAAAACACTAAAAAAAAAAMAAMCAAAAACCCAAACCCAAAAAACCAACCAAAAAAACATCCTGTAAAGCAAGTAACAGTCATTTGTACAGGCGATGTTCTCATTCTTGTGATGTTCAGGTTTTTTCCTATCAGAATTTTTCTACCCTACTTTCCCCCTCCCTCCCCCCCCCCAAAAAACCCTGAAAATCTCTAACACTGCCTTTAATATGTATAAAATTGTCTTTCTAGCATCTTTTTTATACTCTTAAGCTGCCCAGTCCTTTATTCTCCATATTCAGAACCTTCGCTAAGTAACTTCTTTATGTGTGACTTCCATTAGGAAGACACTTTAGTTAGTACTTAGTAAATCAAAAGCCCTCTGAATTACTACCCAAACTTAATTGTTTTGATGGAGGAATTTAAGTCTAATAGGCAAGCATAAAAATGTGGAATTTTTTTTTTTTTTTTTAGCAATTTTGTTTCAATAGTAGCATAGTAGTGGGATTTTTTGTTCAATTGTGATTAGATTTTTTGTCATTTTTGTTGGGTTTGATTTTGAGGAACAGAAGTTGCAAGGCAAATATTTCGGCTCAAGAAGCTGTGAGTTCAGTACCTTCTTTACTACTATAAAATTTACAAAACCAGTAATTTTTGAAGCCATGAAAATTAAGCAAAATCATGCTGAACTTATAAACAACTAAAATAATCTATTTTTTTTATAAACAGGCTCTTTTTCATTTCCAAATGAAGGATGTAATATTCTCAGCAATGCAAAAGTTAGATTTTTAAAAGTAAAGAGTGCTGGGGAGGGGGAGTTGAGAGACAATATTCACCCATCCTACAAATATAATGCAAGAGCTCGGTATTTTTAAGGTCACTTCTCATTGTTATGAATATCCCTGATGGCTGCCTAAGATCAATTAGATTTAATGTAGTCTATTATTCCACACTAAACTTCAGCTCCTCAGTCCTACAGTAATACACTTTATTAACAATTGTGAGAGGAAAAACTGAGTTTTGGAATTTTTGAAATCGAGAAGTAAAAAGAAAAATCATGAAAACAAATGCTGCTTTTCTATACACGTGGTCATGGGTCGAATTATGGGGTTTTTTCCCTCTTAGGTTTGCTTTTTCATCTCTATGAATATTACATTGGGAGATAATTTTGTAGCTGTTTTTTGTGTCAGATGCCCAGATGGTATAAATTAGCTACATTGACTTCACTGATGTAGTATGGATTTATATCCATCCTAGTCACGATGGAACTGAAAGCTGGAGAGGGACTTTTTACAAGGACATGTAGTAATAGGACAAGGGGTAATGGCTTTCAACTGAAAGAGGGTAGATTTAGAYTAGATATAAGGAAGAAATTCTTCACTATGAGGGTGGTGAGGCACTGGAACAGGTTGCCCAGAGAAGTTGTGGMTGCCCCATCCCTGGAAGTGTTCAAGGCCAGGTTGGATGGGGCTTTGAGCAACCTAGTCTAGTGGAAGRTGTCCCTGCCCATGGCAGGGGGATTGGAACTAGATGATCTTTAAGGTCCCTTCCAACCCAAACCATTCTATGATTCTATGATACACATGTAACATAGCATAGCATAAAAGCTTTCTCATTTAGCAGAGATTATCTATCTGCATGAGAATTTCGAAGTGCTTAGTATCTTGGACCAAGGACTCAGAACTTGGTGGGAGCTTTACCATTGCCTTCTCTGGAGCTAATGGGGAATATTCACACTACCCAATTTTAGGCTACTAGCTCAGATCAGATGATTGCACAGAAATTTAGAAAAGGCAAAGTTGATTTCTTTATGGTCCAAATTCTTATTTAACAGAAAAGAAAGAACTACGTTCTGTTAAGCTCTTTTTTGAAATTCAAATTATGTTTATACCTTAGGGAAAAGTCTAACTAGAGGCTAACATGGCTTGCATGAGCTTCAGATGATTAACCTACTTTATATTGCTCTCACCACACTGCATTGGTTAATCATTATCTTTTAGCAGTGTCTTTAACAATTAGGTAAAACAGCATTTATCTCTTTTCTATATTTAGAAGACCTTACACAAACTAATCTTATTTTTCCTTTATTTTCTATTATACTTGCCATATGGAATGTGTATAGTAGAATTAACGTAAAAACCTCAATCTCTATTCTTGACTAGATTCAGATGAGTTAATTCTTTCTTATCTTTACTCTCCCTCTAGGCCCAGTGTCCATTACTGTTGAATGAGATACTATGAGTTTCTCACTGGCAATGAACAGACTTTAAAATTCAGTCAGGCATTTTCCCACTCAGAATCTGTTTTATCAGCTGATGTTTTCCGGAAGCATTAGACAACTGATTGGGAAGTCTGGTAAAGAGAAGACATTCCTGAATATTCTGTCCAGAATGAAACAGTCAGTTATTATGGTAGTTTTGTGAGACAATCCTGAGTATGTGTGACGATTCCATGGTGTGTTTCAGCTC
Organism: Phoebastria nigripes; assembly: GCA_035582835.1. Lineage (NCBI taxonomy): Eukaryota > Metazoa > Chordata > Aves > Procellariiformes > Diomedeidae > Phoebastria > Phoebastria nigripes. The sequence continues at coordinate 204,131 of JAYKAV010003333.1, forward strand.
ATAAAACAATTATGCTAAAGGTGGGAGAACTATTGGATCATCAGCTATTATATATTGGCTTTCTAATGGTGGATATTTTGGGGGAAAAAAAAAAGTTTTTCAGGTTCATTTCCAGGCCTACCAGCTGCAACCCTGCAGCCACAGCACAATTAGCGATATCTAATCTATCTACTCTTCCTTTCATATATTTCAGGGACATAAGCTTTGGTCTTCAGCTTTTCAAGATAATATTTCAGAGATGTTTGTAATAACTGGTGTTAGAATGATTTTTCAAATGACATGGGAATTTGCAATCGCCTGTTCTGCTGTATGTGCAATATATTTGCAATTCACAGAGGAATCTGACAAAGGGACTTCTATTGTTTCACTCTAAAGTTTTCTTTCTGTATCTTCAGATTCTCTTATAAAACTTCTAGTATTTTTGTAAGAAAAATACACTAGCTGATTCTTACAACGCTGTGCATACTCGAACTGTAATGTCATAAGTGCTATTTTTCTTTTTAAATTTTTTAAGATGCTAAACTAACAAAGAATTCAAAAGTATATTCTTTAACACTTATGCAAAAAGGCTATATGTAAGAAAGGAACATACAGCTGTGCTTATTAGTATGTCTCATTGTACCAAGTTTTTCTGGTAGAAAACGAAGTCAACTTATTATTAAGTAGAAATATTATTAAGTGGAAATACATTTAGACATCCCTGAGAAAACATTTTGGAGCAAAATAAATATAAGCAATTTATAAAATTGTTTATATATAACTAGAAAATTGCAATGAAGTTTTTTTCTCAAGGAATGCCATCACAATACCAGTCCATGTCATTTCCTTTGGGAGAAGGTACTTATCTATGCACAATATTGGGGCAGAGTCAGCCTTTAGTGCCTCAAATTAAGGAACCAATGATGATGGAGTACAGAAAATGGAATAGCTGAGAAAAATATTAGGTTTAGGCCCATGCACAATGCTAGATCAAACAGTAGATCTGATTTCCATTCAACTATGTGCTGAATTCTACAAGAATACCTAACTCTTGTAATTCATGGGACCATAAGGGTAAAGTAAATAATTTTCCCTGGACTTCAGACAATTACCTAATGACATTGTCAAGAGTAATCCATAGGAATAGTTGCTTTTTTTTTTTCCATTTTCCTGTACACCACCAAACAAAAATCTCTCTCTCCCTAGAGTGACTTAGTTACTCACAAACTTAAATACTTACTGAAAACACACAAATCCTTGAAAACTGTTAGGCATAGGAAGAGAGCAAAACGCATTGTGCGACATCAACATGTCCTGCATCTAGAATAGAAGGAATGTTACCTGGTAAAAGTGCTCAAGTGACTGAGAAAGAGAGTGTACCACATGCTATAAAAGGAGGCAAATGAAAATCAAGAGCTCCTGCCTCTCTGATTCTGTGGTAACAACTTCTCACCTAACTCTGATTATTGATTAACCTTGAGCATGTAACCATGATGCTCTAGTTGCAGACCATAAGGTGCCTCAAAACCACTCAAAGCATCACTGCACTGTGCTCAGCTTCCTGTCTCCAGCAGAAGTGTGTGCATCTTAGCCAGAAACATAGGCCTATTGGACCTACCTGTGCTTAAATATCTGCTTTATTTACACTGCCTCTAGCTGTCCAGTGCTAGAAGTAGAAGTGTCAACTGAATAACTAAGACAAGGATATATTTGTGATGGCAAAGACTGGCTAATTTTGGAGAGCTTCTTATGAGAATCCCACCACATCTAAGAAAAGAATTATATCTTGGGAGCATTTAGTAAAAAAAAAATTCCCACATGCAGAATTCATGTGTAATATTTTTTTAATACTGCTTCTCCTATTTCAAAGATTTCAGTGCCACCTTTTTAACATTTCCCAAGGCCATACATTTCAGAAACCATGTATTTAAATATCTCCTTCCCAGGACTGTAATAATAGAGGATTTCATTAGCAACATTCAGTTTTAAATTATTGCTGCAGAAACAGATATATTATATCGCACAAAGGAAAAGAGAGAATAGTTTTCCCCCCACAGCAGATTCTCAGCATATATTATATGATTCCTAGGGAAATTCTCACCAGCAACCCCCCTACATGAATACTAAGCACATACTGTATATTATGCACGTAAGCAACTTGCATTTGAAAAAGTAAAAACGTGGGGTTTTTTTAACAAAGAAACTGTGAGGAGTTGCTGTAAATTCTTGAAGAGGCAAGAATGGTCTTCTAATGTGACATAATAAATACCTTATGATCCTATGATTTTTTTATTTCTACACAGACTATGTACTAAGAAAAACTATCTATCAACTTTCTTTTTAATCCATCCATTCTACTTCATTTTGCTTTGATTTGACTTCACATGCCTGCTAGATCCCATTCATTTAGTACAGACTCACTCTTCCACCTCCCGTCCAGTTTCATGCTCCTTGGCCATGGTGCTAGCATGTCATGTATTTGCTGGGCAGCTCCTCTCCTGATCCTGGACCACACATGCTGGAAGTAGCGGATCAGCAGGTGTGTCAACTAGTTTTGCCTGTGGTATTTTGTCCTGAAACAGGACAGAGACACCAACATTGCATTTCAATGGGAAAAATGTTGCTAGCTGGGGAGGGGTTTCTTTGTGCAACCTCCCTTGCAGCCTTGGATTCTCTAGAGGGATGTTATTCCTCTGCCATCACCAACTTCACTGGTCAGATTTGCGAAACAAAGGACATCACTGTGCTGGATTTGAGTCTAGGCTTTTAAGCTGTGCCAATATTATTTTAAAATTACATGCTTACTATTTAACAATGAAAATAATGTGAAGCAATCTACTTACTAGCTACTCCGGTTTTTATCCTGCCCATGATCTCTCCTGTCCTCCTGTGTACTGTGATTGCAGCTGGAGTAACTTTATGTTTGACAGCTCAAACACTGACTATGCATTTGCTGCAGAAAAGAACTTTATGTGGGATGCACAATCTATGTGGGAGCCCATAATGCAGGTGGTCAGCTCACACTGAACTCTGTGTGTCCTTGCCTAAAGTACTGCCTATGCCTTGCCGTGCTGATGCTTTGCTTGGATATGTTTATGCAAGGGGTACTTTTAACCACCTTGTAGACATGGCCTCAATAGTAAACCTTTCGTAACAARCTTCAACCTCATCTAGTTCAAGATTTTCCCTGCCCATGGCAGGGGGGTTGGACTAGATGACCTTTAAAGGTCCCTTCCAACCCAAACTATTCTGATTCTATGATTCTGTAACAAAACAACTCAAAACATGAAAATCTGTATGGTAATGTTTCTATTGTACCTCAGATGCTACCATGACATTATCTTATAGGGATAAAAAGTACATTCACTGGTAAAGTAGTTTTCAGCTCTAAAATGCTGTAGTAATGCCTGTTGGAAAAAACTACATTTCAGGTCAGTACTAATCCACAGAATCCTGAGTATTTTTTTGTCTTTACTTACAGTGTGTGATGTAGCGCTCTCTCTCAGTACTTTTGATGTGTTTATCCTATGTGATTAACAACTAGAAAGGTTTCCAGCTTGATTCTCAGGTGGAAGAGGTAATCCAAACAAGCATACTCTAAAGTTGGAAGTGGCCATAGTATAAATTTGTGTTGGCAAAAGTGAGGTATTTTTAGCTAGCTAAGATGGTGTACCAAAGTTGCAACTGTTTGTTTTAGTCCTCCTTGTTGAGGAACAAACTGTCAGAAATTCTTTCTTCTGTTGAGAAGCATCTAGTTTCCGTGTCCCACTGCCAGGCGTCTATCGATCAGATCCAGTGGAAAGTACATGTTGACTTTTTGATATTTCATTCCTTTCTATGAAACAAAGGTTTCATTTTACAAAGGTAATATATAGACTTTAGCAGTGAATCCAGAGTATGCTCTATGGGTTCTGTAGGCATTACGTGTAAAAAGTCAAAGGTTAGTAAATACTGGTTGTAATTCATCAGTTAGTGTAGTATGTGACCCAGTACTCTAGGTGTGATTTGTTGAGGCTAAGCTGTCCTTCAGGCCAAAGAAGTAAAAAAAAGTTAGTACCACGTTTGGGATAGCTCTAGAGACCTAACTGTTGGCTTGGCCATACCCTCATACTCTCTAATCATACAGTAGTTTTCCCACCCTTCCAAGCTGAAAGATGAGTTCTGTAGGGTATTTTCATTCTCTTAATATTTTTCTTTTGAATTTTATGACAATATAATATCAACATGGTGAAACTAAGCTATGACATTTCCCAGAATAGCCTGACTCTATCAAACCTTGTCCTCCCTGAACATGTGTCCATACTGAGAATGAGACAAAGTGTTTATTGCCAGAATCTGAGAACTGCTTGTATGGCATCTGCCTCCACCTGATACCATTTCATCTCTTGCAAGTATTTGGGTATCATCATGCTACAATCATGGAATTTAAGCTTATATGGTCTGGGAAAGCTTCTGCATGCTCTTTTTGCCTTAACTTCCCTGGCACAGTTCTCAGCTGGTGCGTATCTTCATGTTCTCCCAAGTGCAGGTTTTGTCAGTGAACTTTAAGATTTCACATCCTGTCCATAAAATTATTGCAGCAGCAAGGTAACAACAGTGTATACAGTTTATCAGCTCTTTGTTACTACAAATGTTTAATTGGCTTGATATTGAAACATTTTTAAGACAAATAGAAAAAGCAAAACAAGAATTTGACTTGAAATATAAACAATTCAAACAAAATCATTATTGGACTGATTCTGACATGGTTTAGAATTGAGAAAGAAATTTAAACAGACATATTTACTATATATTACTAAATATTAAAACAGAGAACATGCTGTAGCATCATTCTTAATGTACTGCATAATGAGTGGAAGGAGTAATTGGCACTAGCTGTTACTTCAGCTCATTGCTAGCCTCAGCCATTACTGTCTGAAGTTGCATTTTAGGCTGAATGCTGACTCTTCTGTCTGGAGAAACTTTCTGTTCACTCTAATTAAACTGGATAATGCAATTCGTGAACTGTTTCTGGATCAGTGCTCTTCTTACTTTAATGGAAATCAATGAAAAATAAGTAGGCTTCCACAGGAGGAAAGAAAAGTACAAACTCAATCTCAGAAAAACAGCCCATGAAGATTTGTCAAAAGTAGAATACATTGGTGACCTGCAGCATTTCCCGGGCTTAATGCACAATACTTGCCTTGGGAATGCTAATGGCCAGATGGTACTATTTCATGCTACTTTGAAATGAGTTATCAAATCCTGCTGCTAGTACACGGCCAAATAAGCCGGAGATTTAAAATAAGTTATCAAATCTTAGCACCGGTGCACCGCCAAACAACCAGAGGTTTTACAATAGAACACTGTGGAATGACCAAAACAAATCTCAGTAGAAAGGGAAACCAGAACAGTTCTGTGACTGCAATTACAACAAAAAAGGCTGTACCTTGCCCATTGCAGCAAATCCACTGTCTCTAGCAACTTTTCCAACATGTTTTGCTATTTAGACCTCCCTTGCAAACTGGAAGATATAACAGCACCTACTGAGAAACAGAAATGCAGCACCAACTTAAAATTCTCCTAGCCCTTCTCCAGTTTCTTTCCCTTTACCTGTGCAGAGGGAGCTTTAAATGATTTGTGTTTCTTCTGTGGCCTAAAGCATTCTTCCTTTAACACTGTGAATAGCTCCCTGTATTAATCTGGAGAGGCATCACCTGAGTAGTAGTGCATGATGTGTTGCTGCCAGAGGAAACCAAGTGGGATTTTGGACAGTAAAGCAGAAAGTGGGTTGCTTTCCTAGTTTTAATGATGTTCCTGTTCAGGAGTAAGACTGTTTCTTATTTGTTGGCAGAGGGTGTGTAGGTCTTTTTTAACTATTGTCACATGATACAATAAAGGTGGTTTCCACTTTCCAACATGTGATGTAATTTGGAGTAAAATATTGATAGGTTTTGTTGTGAACCAACATTTCCACAACCTTGTAGTTGCTATGATAAGACAACTTTGTTGACTGGGAAGCTAGAAGAGCCCAAACTTTGTGACTGTATTCCAAATTTGTACTGAAAAAAATCTGTCCAAATTCTAGTTTTAAAATTCTGCAAGAATCTTTCATAAACAGACTCTGAATGTTTCTATCTCTGTGACTCATTTAATGTGTGCACTCCAGAACTGTCTAGGATGTTTAATGATAATGCTTAGGTTTATATGGAGACTTCAGCAAATTGTAAACTAGCAACAAAATCCTTTCAGCCCTGCAGGGGCAGCAAGGTGGATGATGATAACAGTCATGTGTAAACTGCACAAGAACTATACGCATCATTGTAAGGGGTTAGCAGGGAAGAAGGCCAGGCCCCTATCTTTAGCTACAAAGCCCAAGCAGAAGACATCTTCAAGAAACTACTAATCATCAGGTCTCAGATTCTCAATTCCAACTCTCTATCCGTTGCTGCCTTTGTCAGTTCCAACTGTTTTCCCCAAACTACTTCTCCTCTGTGCACTTCTTCCTGCCTCCTAAGCCTCAATGAAATTAAAATGTTTCAAGCCATTAATTGCAAAGCATAATTGGTTTTCCATGATGTGAAATGAATTCTACCGAAACATGGAATGTTTAGAGGACAAAAAACCCAGTCAAAATTATCTGTTAAAACTTTAAAAACAGTAAGTCGATCTTAATATTTTATATGATAACACATACTTCCTCAATAGTTTTGAAATTTTCATTTCTTAATAACTGAGATTTCATCAGCTTGAGTTAGCTTATATCTCTTCTGTATGGTAGTATTATTTGTTGCCATCTAACAACCCCCCTGACAAGAGGAAGGAACTACTGTTTAGTATTGAATAGTGGCGAATTAAGAAATTCCCATGAAAAGCTTTTTTAATTATGATGACAGCATGCAGGTGAAACAATGACGAAAGGATTTCTTTCATGAGGATGAGACTTGCCTTGCATGAAGAACTGCATTGGAGTATGCCTAAAATAGATGTCTATGATTCTGTATCTGCCTGAGGTTGCCAGCAGTTCACCTGAAATAAGAGGCTTCCTGGTGTTTCTCTTAGCATGTATCTAACAATTTAGTCAAAGTCTAATCTCAAGTTATTATCTACCTTAGCTGTGTCACCTCCAAATGATCCTTTAAATATTTATAACGTAAAACATTTTAACATGACAAATGCAAGCAAAATCCTGTGGGGGAAAAAAAAAAAGACATTAGAGCTAGACTACAGATTCCTTAACAGTGTGTAACTGATTTTCCCAAGATCTAGTGAGGGAGTACTTAGTATACCTAAACATCAGGCTCAAGATAAAGTTCCCTGAAGTTACTCAACTTTGAGTGGAAAAAAAAAGGGCATTTGAATTCTGAAGTAGCTGCTGCTCAAAAATTTGGCTTTATTCCATTGCAATAAATTCCAGAAGCCATGCAGAATATAGATCCCTGAACTCTTACTCATCTCTGCCCTTGTATTTGTCATCCTCCTACCAGAAATAATTAGAGCCATCTCATATTCTGCATCTTAATCTGACTCAGTAATTTCCATGTAGGTTTTACCTCCCAGAAGTCTGTTTATGATCTTCAGAGCTATTTCAGCTTGTCTTAAGAAATCCCATATCTTTGATCACATTGTTTCAAAATATATCCTATCGTTCCAGTAAAAGGAAATTAACATTTAGAGGACACCTTCAGGTAATTCAGAATCCTAAAACAATCTAAGCATAATTACTTGGAGAAATACAGATCAAAACAGGGAGCTAATCCTCTTGTTTCTCTATCAAGGGAAGATTTTGCAAAGGAAAGAGCCCTTTATGACATTTCATTTGTGGTGTCATCTTCCTGTGTGGCGCACAGAGGTTGTAGGTTTTGGAGAACCAGAAAGAAATCAAGGACATTCTTGCAGAGATCTTAAACTATGTTTTATATCCTGCATACTTGCACTTCTTCTCTTTTTTTTCTGCCTCTAAGTCTGAATAAGGTTTCTGTGGCTCAGGAAAAACCCAGTGAAAAAGTTACACAGCATTAGCTTGCGATACTTAGAGCACAGTATTTATTTCAATGGGAACATGCTGTATGTCATTCCCATTGTACCCTCTGCCCTGTGCCTGTGTCTTTGTTCCCTGAATCCATAGTGTGTTGTGTCCCACAAGGACATTTCCATCTATGACAATACAGTTTTATGCCAAGAAGGAGGCACAGAATGGTTGTGCTGGCAGCCTGCTTTACTCTAACAGCCAGATATTTTCTCCTTTTACAAAGCACAAATCTGTGGTGTCTATGTGCAAAGAGAGAGTGAAGCACTAAGTTGTGGGATTCACTGTGGCCACATCAGCACAGTCTGCAGCAATAAGATAACCAAAACATGAATACCTCCACTGCAACTAATAAAACCAGACTACTTCTTCAAAGCCTAGAAGAAAACAGAACGAGTGTATATCAAGAGTTGCTGCTTTGTCCCTATATTTTTATAAGAATGCTATTGTCCTGCCACCTGAAACTCACTGAGGTACAAATTATTCACAAGTTGTGAAGGAAAGTCATCTTATTTAAGATCCTTCACTGACCATTCATGCTAGGTTGTTGAAAGTAGTTTTATTTATGATTTTTCACTGTTTTTTCAATCTACCATATATCAGACAATTCATCATAAAGTTCTAATGAACTCATGATTCAGTGCCATTAACAGCTGCACAAACAATACGAACTGTAGATCTTCAGTTTCTAAAATTCAATTTTATGTTCAAGTCCTGGAATATCTTGAGCTTTGTCTGTAAGTCATCCTGCCAAAGGCTATTTCTTCTTTGTGCAATATCTGTAGCTGATTCCTGTGGTACCTTCTAACATTAAAAATATGAGACACTTCTGAAATATGAATTATGCAATTATTCTGATATAAGCAAGTACTAGAAAAAGCTTCAGTTTGCAATATTGGTTCTTGGGGATGCTAAAAAGTTCCAGCTCTCTCTAAACTCAGTTAATCAAAATTATACTATCTATATACATATCTAGATAGGAATAGGAGGAATACCTGATGTCTTCCCTCTTTTACTGCTGGACGGTACTAAAATCAATTCTACGTTGATGCTAGCAAAGGCAAAGAGACTTGAAGTACTCTTTTACAAATCAAATTTATTTCTCCCTACCTTAAGAGTATATTTTTATCTCATTTATTTCGCCCTACCTTAACAGTATATTTTTATCTCAACGATTTGTTTTGTTTCTATGATACACTGAAAACAAAGACTCATTTTTAACCAGTAACAAAGTTTTTGTGTGAACTAAAACCAAATGCTACAACTGTTTTTACAAAATCAAGTGATAGGAAAGGACATAGCTTCAAAATGTAGGGAAAAGAAGTGGAAAGTCTTTCAGATAAGATTCTAAACTGAAATGACTCCTGATGGAATGACTATTCATAGATAAATAATGAGTATCCACATAGTGCTTTGTAGGATTTAAAAAATGTTTCATGCCTTTTGGTTAGTAAACAATAATTCAAAGAAAATAATGTGATGGTATTATTTTTGTTCCAGTCAGTCAGATAGCTTGTTTCTTATGCATACTTTTTGAAATACTACATGCACATGCCAGAGAATCCATTTGAAAGCACTACTCCTTGTGATTTTACACCTCCAGTAAGACACAGCAATTTAAACTCTCTCGCTCTGTCAAATATGCCATTTGTCTCACAGAGATTACACAGCACTACCTTTCCTTTTAAGCCTTTTAGTACTAAGTATCCTTCAGCAGGTTGGGGTGGTATTTAGCACTTTCCCTCTTACCATGAATTAAAACTAATGGGGATTCTTTCATCACCAGCAAACCTCCACCACTCCCTGAAAAGGGAATCACTTTGTCACAGATAATTCATATTAGGTTCACTACCTTAATTTAAAAATATGGTAAGTTGCAGCACAGAATTATCAGTACCGTCAAATATTTCCTGGAAGGATAACTATGATGTTTGAATTCAGATTGTATATTTGCTAACAACTCAACAAACTTGTATTTAAAAGTAAAGGAAGATCAATTAGAAGCAGCTATCCTTTTATCATGTTTCAATGAGAGGAATAAGAAATTTCCTTTAATGTACAATAAGAAATTAAAATCAAATGTGAAAGTGCAACTGTGAAGTGTGCACACAAATGCTGCTGGAAAAATATTTCTAGATATTTCCAGCAACTCACTTCACCTCCTTTCCCAAACTTGGCAATTAATTGCTTTGATAGATGCTCTTTTTTAATTTGTTCTTTGTCAAAGGCTCCCAAAATCTACTTGGAATTTTCTCTTAAAATAAAAGAAAAAACCCACCTCTTTTTCCTGATATAAACAGTACAAAAAATACTTTACAAATATTATAAATTCTAGACTTAGAATTTCTTCAGCTTTGTACTTGACGGTGAATCCTACCATTAGAAGCAGCTGCTGAGCAGAACATGGTTGCATGCTAAAGGAGTATAGTTTGAGAAATGAAAGAGCCTCCCAAAAATAACAAAACTGGCTACGAGTTGTCCATCTTAGCACATATACAAGTGTTGCACAGACACTCACTGAGTATTTATTAACAGACAAAACCTAAGTTATTAGAATCTTTTGAATAGGGTCCTAGATGACCATTCTAGCCTATGCATGGCATATTTCTGTCAATCATCTTAAACTATGTGCAAACCATCTCCTAATATCTTAATTACATATAAAAGACTGTCTTGTGTTATTATTCCTGCATCTGCAGGAAAACGCTGCAGAAATTGTTCTGGCGACTCCTTCAGACTGACAGATTCTCAATCCAGGGTGTTAATTAACAAATTCAAGCATTAATACAGTGTCTATCAAGTGCCTTATGCGCAACAGAGGCTGCTTCTGGAAGTCTTCAGGACAGTCTGAAATTTCCACCTGTAGACCTCCTGCAACAACTAGTCAAATGCTTTGCTGTGAAGACAGTCAGATGTTCAGTCAGTCCCCTTGTCTTTAGCTAGGCTCATCTCTGCAGAGACTAGCTGGTAAGTTCCTGGACCAATGCCAGAATTTGATGACTGTGTGCACACAAGCATGGCCCTGATACACAGCTACACAATTCTAACCATGGTACAAACTTGAATTTCACTCCTGTATCGCAATGATAACTTAAAATTCCATATATCTTGCCCTACAAGATATAATGGAAAAAGCTTTTGGAAAAAAGTTCTGGCAAATACACACAGTGAGAAAAACATACGATAGATGCTCCATCAAACAGTCAGAATGCTAATTCAGGTGTCTGACATACTGAACATTAGGGATGATAGGGTTGCACGTACACTAGGATTTTGGTAATATAAATCAAGTACAAGGCTTAAAAAGGGCCATAATGTTTGCTGTCCCTATAGCAAAGAAAGGCAAACTGACAACTGACATTTTCTACTGAGAGGTTCCTGTGAAACTGGCCAATAATGTGAGTCTGTGGCAGTCATTTCAGGTATCTAAATCATCTTGCCATGGCTTTCCTGATTCCTGTGGAAGCACAGTTTAGTACCCTTTCAAAGCCTTACCTCAGGATTCTCTCTCAGGAGCACACAGTACAGTATGCAGTTAATGCTGATAAGGATGCTATTAGAGGAGTCTGCAAGACCACAAAACTAATAAACAATATAGCAAGGAAGAGAATGAACTTTTTTTTTTCCCCAGCACATTTGGTAGCTTAAATTCCACAGAACACGCATAGATGATATTTTTATTCCCCATCTCATGTTGATAAATGTAGGAAAAAAACTTAGGAGCTTGATCCAAGATCCACCCAATTGAGGGTGTCCTTTGCGGTCTTCCTTTTTATTTTACTCTGTATTCTCAAATAGAAAAAATGCTTGCAACTAAAAATCAAATTGGAACTGTGAAATGTAGCTTTATAGTGAATCATGTTAGAAAGTCAAAGGTTATGAACAGGTCATTGTAATCTTGTTATCCAGGCACTTATTCCCTTACTCTTCAGTCCTAAGTATTTGATGTAGCTATCTTGTCTGCTTTTTTCACATTCCTTTTGTCTGTTTACCTGCAATAGTAAGAATAATCATTGTCTTTTGTTCAGAATGCATTTTTGGCGAGGTAATTCTGTTTAGTCTTGCTAGATACAAGTTGTCTTTCTTCCTGCTTTCGATGGGCAAATATGTTTCTGTTTGACATTCTTATTAATTCAACAGTCTTCTCGAGAATCAACAGTAGCTTGCCTGCTCTTCCTGTACTGCAATTTACCCTTCAGGCATATTAGCAGCAGTACATGCTGGGTTCTCTTCTTATGTGCTCTCCTTACCAGTTTGCTCCTCTACTACATTGTTATATTAACTTACGAGTATGTGTTGGTCTTTAGTTGTCGCTACCCAATTTTTTTTAATGCATACTACTGCTTTCAGGGCTGCAGGTCTGTTAGAATACTAACTTGAGCCACTGCTAAACTGAAATGGGCCAAAAATTTCTCTAAAATATCTTCCTGTTGGTGAAAGTTAAAGACATTATCTTTTAAACCTAGCAAGGAAAATCGGCTATTTCTGGGAACAAACCATTGTTTTCTATAATGCACTGAATCCATTTTCACAGGCCTTAGCAGAGCATTATCTTTTCCAAGATTTCTTGCATCTCAGCGTGTTTTTCTGTTAGGAAAAAACCCATCAATAAAGCAACTAAATTCCAAATACTAACATTTTAGCTAAGAGGCTTTTTATTGTTCTGAGTTCCAACTGTGTTGTATTCTATTTTTATTGGACAGCAAGGAGAATGACTAGATGTTAATTGCATCCTTTTCTTTTGACTCACCATCCCTATTGTTTTCTAAACTTGTGGGCAAGTTAAATAGCAGAGAAGTGGACAAATCCTATGGAAAAAAAATTAAAAGGTTGAAGGGGGACCCCCCCCCAAATTAAAAAAGGAAAGAATAAAGAAAATCAACTACAGGAAAATAGCAATTACTGCTCTTTTCTTGAGACTTTTATATGAAATCTCAGAGGCTGAGCATGAGCCTCTCCCCTTTCATCCCATATCACACCTTCTGCAGTGAGTTACGAATACCATACATTTGTAGCACAGCTTGAGTCCTGCACCAGGTTCTCATACGCCTGAGTCAGCTGTTATATCTGTGATCTGTCAACCACATCAGCTTCCAGGCTGAAAGAAGCCAGTGCAACTTTGCAGCCACAGCTAGTCCTCCCAACATTGCCTGCTAAAAGGCACACTCCTAATGATGCAGCCCTTCTTCTCATGTGACAATGCAGATTCACAGAACTGCTGATTCACGTGATCAAATGCCTGTATCCAACATGTGGTGTGAAGGGAATGAATCACGGACTCCAGGAATAGTGCAGAGCGGAGACCTTTATTTACACAATTTCTTCTTATTTATATCTTCCCGATTGTTGCTCACGCGATCATAGACAAAGCACGCGCCGCTAAAACTTTACTAATTGGTCACATCTCCCTTATCACGCGCTTTACTATTGGCAGCAGCCTAAGCCATTATTTCTTTTTGCACAAGCCTTTGTTTCTGTTTTTCTGTTTTGCAATCCTGTTCCTTGTTCTTTGACCTTCACTCTATATCTGTGTTTATCAGCTCAAGGTAACTGGCATTTTGTTCCATCAGCTTTCCCATAGTGGTGAAAGCTAACAGATACTCACTCTGTTGTGAGAGCCAGCGTTCAAGTTCAGTGCATTGCAGAAAGCTAAGAATTTCTTTAACTTTTTTGTAAGGTCACAAAATCCCCAAGTAGGGATTATGCCTCATGGCACGTTTGGGGCAGGAGTTACACATGCACTATTGGCTCAATATCATTACCATATGGGCTCAGCCTCTTCCTGCTTTCATTTGCAGCACAACATGTCTGATACTGAACGTTTTGGGAACCTCACCTGAAAAAATTTCCTCATATTCATTCTAATATATGAAATGAAATGCAGGCAGCATTGCACGCTTCTAAAGATGACTGTGCTGGCTGAAATGCAGAGCTTTTCATGTCCTGATAATTAGACTTTGAGTGCATCGAGAAGAGAAAAACAGCTAGGCAGCTAATAGGGGTTTTTTTGACTGTGTTGCTTATCTTTGCCACATTCCTAGCTGGACAGATGGCAACCATGTTGTCAGTCTCAGCAGATTCAACAAGGACTTCAGTATTCAGGGAAACCGAACTACCCTCCTTTGCATTAGAATTGATTCCTCCAGCTTGAGATTTTAGGCATGCTGGTAGTGTGTGACGGTGCATTCAGTGTACAAACAACATACTGCTATCAGATTAGTGCCTTCTAAAGAACATAAAATTCACTAGGGAGAAAAATAAAACATTGATGTTTTTAAGTTTCCACAGACACTCAGCTCATCGTTCCCATAGATTTGGGGGATTTTTAGAATTACAAAATACAGTAATTTCTATGTTCTGCAAATGGCCATGGGAGACGTGTTATAGAATGCTTGAAACTTCTTTAAAAGGTATGAACAAATTCTGAGGTTTTGCTTCTGTAGTGAAGTCAAACCTGTTGGTATATTCCAATGTTTTGAATCTTTCTGCAGATTCTTTGCATAATTTGTTTTCCGCCATTATACTGGTGTGATACTTAGCTCTGTTCCCTTTCATTTCTTCAGTTGTATATGTAGCTCAGTGTGCTGCCTCTCTTTTCTTTGGTTTTTCAAATCTGTTTTCTCGCTTGTGATTTATGTTGCACAGTATTCTGGTAGAGATATGAATTTCCATTTGTTCTGTCATGTGAAGCCTGACTGTACCATCTTTCTTTGTTCAGTCCTCCTACTGATTCATCCCCAAATTGCAGAAACAGTGGGTTTCATCTGTATTCAGATATCTTCTTGTCTAAAGTATCAATACAAAYGCATTATATTTAGCTGATAAAGCCAGTAATTAATTCTAGTTTGAACTGCAACTTACCTACATTTAACACTGGGCTAAATTTTATATAAAGAGGAACCAGATTTTCTGTTTCATTAGAAATTCTCCTACTTCAGTTTTTCAGGTCCAAAATGGAAAACAAAGCATTCTGAAATTTTTAATGGAATGAATCCTTATCCCTACCAAAATCAGTTGGGTTTAATCAAAACATTTTCTATCAATAAACTCAAAAGGATTTTGACCCTCTTTATGACTTATTTCATTTACAAATTTCATTAAAAAAAAACTGTTTCAAAACAAAGAATACACAGTATTTTGTTTGTCCTTTTTAAATTGTCAAACTAGGACATATTCCTAGCTGAAGCAGTTAAATCCTAAACTGAAATTTCAAGAAGTATCAGTTTGTTTTTATAAACAATATTTTGCAAATATTTATTGTTTGACAGATTTTGATAATGATGAGCATATAATTTCTTCCTGAAAAAACATTTTGACAAAAAGCTTTAATCAGCTCTGTTGAGAACCCAAATGATTAAGATGTTGCTTAACACACAGCTAAGCTAGACCAGCACTCACAGGCTCATAGTCTGTATCAAGAGGACAGAAAACATCCTTACTGAGACAAAGACAATTTCTTTAGCATTCTCGTTTATTTTTGTCTAGCATTCAGGCTATGCAAGTAACTGTGCCAAAAAGAAACTTCAGAAATATTTTTTGGAATTACACTGTAGAAGAGATGACAGTCAGGCTGTGTCACAACCTTCTAACCAGGTCGCCTTTATGGCTGCTCACATCAGGCTGTCAGCTGATAGAAGCTGTTTTTCTCATGTTGCCTCCAGGAAACAAAAATCGGAAAACGAGGGCGTTTTTTTCCTAATTAATAATCTTTACAAAAAATGAAGGCTCCTGAATCACATGCAAATATATGTAGTTTTTGAGTTATTACTTGATAGTTTTCCTTTTATGATGGTTTTCAATTTTATACTGTAAATAAGAGGACCTCTCTTTATCATGATTAAGTAAATTAGAGTGTTTGGGTAATTGTGGAACAAGTTATAAATTGTGTAAGGGCTGTATATACTTTTGATGCTTATTTCAAGTACTGAATTGGCAGAAGGGTTGTGTTTCACCATTGGACTTATACTTTCTAGGAGACTTTACCAGAGCAAGAAACCTCACCATAGTCTTAATGTTATGGTACTCATATTTACTTAGTAGTATTGTGAACTCTGTAAGGGAATTGAGTAAATATGTGTCTTTACAATGCTGGGTCATGGCTTCGCCAAGACAATGCAGTGTTGAACTGTATTCTCAGCTACCTCTTCAAAATTTGACATTTCCTTCAACAGAGTTTAGCTCAGCTAAGGGGAAAAGCGGCTCATCCATAGTATATCAGGAAGCTTCAACACAACCGTAATTATGCCAGCAGAGAGACACTTACTTGTATCTGCCCAGACATTTTCTGTCCTTATAGTGATAGTTTAAATCTAGTTTGAATCAAACCATTACAGCATACTGCTGTGACTTGCAAATTATTTTGATACGAAGACAGAACAAGCCACCTATTAGAATTTACTCTTCCTTAAAAAGGTAGGAAGTATTTTCATGTTGGACTACTTGGCAAGTGAGGACCCATGCTTCAGTGAACGGCTGCACCCTCTACAGCCTCCCATCACAGAATCATAAAAAAATGATAACAACTGTGTTACAAGTATGAGCTCATGGTATTTTAAACTCTGCACAACATGTTTTCAACTTTTCTCTTTCATCCAGTCCTCCAGGTTTTGATATATTATTTATTGAGAAAATTCTCATTTCAGTAATGTTGGAATTCAGAGTGTGTTTTCTGCCCTGTTCTTGCTGCTGCAGCATCATAATAAAAGATGGACTCAAGTTTTTAAGAAAGTTGAACTGAAATTGTAGAGTTAATAGACATAAGCTCTGCACAAGCAGCAAACAGTCTCCCATAAATAACAGGATTCTGCTACTGCTTCAGATTTTGTCTCTCATCTCTGAGCGGTCAGGTTATGGGAAAACTGGACGTTTGTGTGCCACAGCCAAGACTTGCAACTTTTCTAAATATTAATAGCATTACTCTACTTTTTTTGTTGTGTTATTCAGTCATTTACCAGTCTTGCGAATGTTGTCTTCATTTGTAGAGGAGTTAAGAAATGTCACCCTAGTATTTGTCCGTAATATGGGGATGGGCCAACAGCAGGAGTTCTGCAAAGGCATATTGGATCACAGTGTGAACAGGAGCACTGGGGTTAGGAGTTGGCTAAAAAAGGAACAAAACCAAGAGGCTTATTGGTGTCTCACTTTTGGTTATCGCTACTGGAGTACTCTATCAAGTTACATAGGCTGTCTTCACAAGCGCCTGTAGCTTACAAAAGATAAATGTTACCAAAAGAATGACAAAAGCTCACCACTTCTGCAAATCATGTTGGATATGTGCTGTACATATGAAATCAATTACTTATGATTACATGAAAACACCCGTATTACAAAAGAGTCATATGTATGTATTATTTACTTTTAAAATATCATTTACTCTAGCATTTTTAAAATGCTCTGAATATTTATAAGGCCTTTTGAAATAGTTACTAGATAACAGAAACAGATGAAACAATCATCTGATGGATTTAAAACATAGATGCTTGCAGAATGTAGTAAATCATTAGTTTAAAAAAATACATTGACAAACATGGTTAATATCTTTGTCTCAATGGCTGCCACAGTAGTATTTTTAATGTGCTCTATTTGTTCTTTTAGCTTTTATTAGTGGCATTATACTCTATAACTTACACTAGTAATTTACAACAGAGATTAACCCACAACAATACATATTATGGATTTACTTTGGGACTATTCCCCAAGTGATTACTTTAATGCTCTTTTGCCCATGCCTGATTGTATTCTTTTTTTTCTCAGTTTGTTGTTCTTTTCCACCATCCCTTCCGATTTCTGTATTCCTTTTGATGCTTTTTTTGCGCACTTAAAAAGTTCATAGAAAGACAGATTTTAAGAACTCCATCACCTGCAGTTTACTAGAAATCCTGACCTGAAATACTGAGTATCTGTTAGCTGAGTACTTGTTCTGCCTAGAGGATACGTTAGGACTTCTGCATGAGTAAAAATGTTTTTATCTGATCCATATACTGCATACTCATTTGGAAGTTATTTATAGATATGCTGTGCTTTTTCCATTTTCTACCCCTTTATATATATATCTCAATATTAGAATTGCTTTCTGCCTCTTTTGAATGTGAGCATTTCTGTCATTGTAATCCTGCTACTCTGATCCATTATTGTTCTACCTCCTTTATTTAACAAAAGTCATTAATTAAACTTCATACATTTGTGCAAAAGGGAAAAACATATGACACAAATTGATTCAGTTGCTGTCACATCAGAACAGGACAGATAGTGTGTTACAGTTCTACCCAGGCCAGTAAGAAGTTGAATTCATTGTGCACTTCCCATGTGTTTGGTGAAAATATGGGATAGCTTCATGGTCAGTTAACAGCAGATCATCCCATCCTCCCTTCTTCCTTTTCTTGTCAAGACAAGATGCTGTAATTCAGCTGTAGCTGTACAGTCACCTTTATCTGCTATTTGAGTGCAGCCCCTCACTGGAAGTGTGATTCCGATTGCTCCCTCTACTCATGGCCAACCCTGCATCACCAGGCTAGCATTTGCACAGCCAGGCAATGAATCAGATCATGGGCTAATCTGGCTAAAAACTAATCTAGCAAAAAAAAAGATTAGTTTTCAGTTGGCTCAGTCAGACTCACTGCACTGCCACGCAAATCTGGGAAGAGAAGGTGCAATCACCCTTTTCAGCAGCTCCCCATCCATATTTTGCATTAAAGCAGCCATGGAGTTGTAGTGTCAATCAGGCAGTAGTCCTGCTCAACCTGGAAGCCAACAGGAGGAAAAAAACCCTGTTGACTGCTTGAACTAGAGGATCAGGGCTCCCCTTTTCACAAGTTGAGGTGTCTCCATGTTAACTTGGGATGGTGTCAAGAAACATCTGACTTGCATGAAAGTGTTATTTGGATTACACACATCAAAAAACAATTTCCAACACAATACTGCAAAGATCCCAATTTTTTTTCACTTAGGCAAAAGTAATCAGCACTCCTTACTCAAGTCCACAGAGAAATACCACCATAAGATAAAAGAAAATCTGTCCCAAAGGATTTAATATGTAAGAGAAAGGGGAGAGACATAGTACTAAGTTCATCTTAGCTTACAGTAACACAAATTGTTTCAGCAAAACTACATGGGGGAAGGAATTTGGCTCTGAGTTCTTGAAACAGTGGGAGGGGAAATGAGCTGCTGGAGGTTGAAATGAATTGGTTTCTGGAGCTCTCGAGATGTCATGCCAGCTCTGTGAGCAGTAGGCTGTGCATTGCTTTTGATATTAGATAGTCTGTTTCTAAAGTGAATAAAATACCCAATGACTCTATCCACTCATTTCCTTCCTAACAATAAATAATCCATGCTAGAGCCCACATTTTCCATATGCTTGAAAGTGATGACAACATGCAGTGCATTAGTTTAATCAAATAATCATAAATAAAACATTTTATGATTTGCAGCTGTATGCTTTCAAAAAAGCTGTACACAACTTTTCCAACACTCTGTGTTCTGAGAAGTAAAAAGAAACCCACTTGAACTTGGCCAGTTCAAAATGTACTCTTGGCAATGGAAACTTTGAAAGATGCAGCATATTTGGCATCATTTGTATCTGTTGGCTTACGGAACATTTATGTAGTTACAATATAAGCATTTCAAACAAAGATAGTATGTTTTCTTAGCTCTCTTGGAATGTTGATGTTAAATCATCCATACTACAAGGATCCTTGTCTAAGGATTGCACAGTCTATTATGCACTTTCTTTGGAGAAAGAACAAAGATAACACTAAATCTGGTGGTAAAACAGTGTAACTTAGGGGCAGCAGCACCAGACTAATTCTGTTCTTTGGAACCAAAAAGCAATTGGTAGTCAGAACAAAAGATTAATATCAAGGTAACTAGAAGGGTAAAAGGACCAGGAGAAATAAGGAATATTAAGGAATGGTAATGCAATGTTACCCTTCGGGGAAGGATATCAGAATGGCGTCCTATGGAATATTTCTGGATATCAATCTGATTAGCAGGAACAGAAACATGCAAATTTTTAACCTTTTGAAATATTTGAGCATTTTAGTCAATTATTTACATTTTCTAGTATAATTTTCTTACATATTTAAGTCAAGCCCATATCATGAATCTTAACTTTGATTTAATAGTATTTTTTAAATTCTTGTGTGCATTGAAATGCTTCATTACATTAATGTTCACAGAAGCACAAGTGCCAGATTCTACTATCAGTCATGCTGGAATCGTGCAGTTCACTTGATGCAACCATTCCAGTTGCAACAGGGTCACTAAAAGTAAAGCTACATCATGCTTTCTTACCATATTCAGTTAAAAATTAATTCAAATATTACATAGCATGCATTCTTTTTCACCGTAACAAAGATTAAGAATCCATGCAAGTACTCAGGTTCCAGGGGAGAAAAACATTCAAAATCATGTAAATTTTTCATTAAGGACAAAATTAAATAAACATTCCCTACTATAAATAACTTTTTTTTCATTATTTATACATTATTCATCAATAACTTACCCATGCTAGAACTTCTACAACTAAAGACATTTCAGGATTTGCTCATACATGTTTTGAAATTAATTAGTAATTCTATTCTTTTTAGCACCTGTTGTCAAAATTATTTACAGAAACTGCATTAACAAGAACTATGTATTAAAATTCATGGGAGTGACTAAAGGATTTCCCGAACTTGTGTCTTAAACATAATATTAGCATGTTATTTATAAATAGGAATTATTTCTACTTTAATACTGGAATATATGCAGTTTGTATCAATTAGAGGGCTGATGCAGTCCCAAATYACTGACTATTCTGAAGCACAGAAAAATTAACTGTTGTAGCCTGTTGTAGCCCTTTTCATGATATTGTGTTCTTCAGCTTGGATTCCTAACACATGTCCTACAAGTCCTACAAGGATTTCTTCATGGATTTCCTGGCCCAATGAAAGTTAATGGGTGTTGTCATTTTGGGGGGAGCAGAGGGGAAAAAAGCCTTGATAGTATGGAAATTGTAGGAAGATTTATAGTAGAAAATGTAAGACCTTGTCACTTACCCCACTGAAAAGAGGAAGAGACAAATGCAGACAATGTAAACCAGTAGAAACCCACACTGACGTTCTAAGTTGCTATATACTGATAAGCTTTTTACACGAGGAGATGTAGACCTGCCAGCTAGACACAGATGGCAKGCTATCTCTTTATTTGCATAATATCTAGCTTATATATATATATATACACACACACACACAGAGGTGAGGATAGTGAGAGGAACAGGCTTAAAAGGAAACAAAAATTCACAWCATCTTAATTAGTGAATGCAGTTGTCTGGGGCTTAGGTGAATTTTGTAGCCTTGAGACTGTCTATGATTCTTCATACTCAAACTTAAAACCAGGTTATGAAATGTGCTCAGCTGCAGCTGCCCAGAAGAACGTATGACATCATATGAGACTTAGACCTACATTTATCCACATAGACTTGAATACTTCCCCTTGCAACAGAAATGGAATAAAGCAATTTGAAAAACAAAAAAAGCTATCACAGAATGTAGTGTCATTTAAAAACACTGAAGGATTTGTGCAAGATACAGGCATTTGAAAAAAGTCTCACCTCTGTTTTTGGTGTGATTTACTTAGATTGAAATGTCAGGTTAAAACTTCACAAAAGAAAAAAACCCAACTGCTATATAAGCAGGAAGAGGCAGGGCCTGCTTCACACCTCTAGCTAGCAGCCTCATTCTCAAGATAAATGGGGGGAAAAGTAACGTAAAGCTAACACTTCCATAGAAATCGCCTACATTTTTGCTCTATGTGCTTTTGCACAGGTTTTCATACTCAGAAATGCAAATTTCTGTTCAGAATATGGTAAAGCACCTTTAATGATGGTACTTTTGGTTTTGATGCACGTACAGTTTCCATTATTGAAACAATTTGATATGATTTCGTTTTCCAATTACAAGCATGTAGTGTTATATATTTCTTAACAACCTGACTGGAAGATTATAGAAACGTAGAGACCTCTTTCCAGTGTGACAGAAAATGGGTACACTTCTTCAGTTGATGTTTACAAGACTCCCTTGTTTGCTAATACATTTATGCATATATTTATATTTTTAAAATCATTACTGTATTTCATTTTGACATAATGAATAATTTTCTCTACAAACATGTTGCTTAGGATAAAATAGTGCATCCAACTCATTTTTGCTTGTCTTTTTTCAGTATTTTGATAACATGTCTAGGATTGTTCTCACTGTTTTCCTAGAATTATTGCATTCTGGTCATTTTAATAATGATTTAAGAGGAGCTTTTAGTGAAATCAATAGAGTAAGAATGTTTTGAGAGTAGGCAATATTCTCTCTTCCTGTGTGAAGAGCTTTGGGATTCCTTGTCTTATCATTCATCTTCCAAACCAAAAATATTAGTTTTCATGGGCTAAGATGTGTTGTTTCCTCAGCTTTGCCAATAATATCCTGTGAAAAAAACAATTTTATGTCTAACTGTTGCTTTCCATTCATCAAATAAAAAAATATTCCCTACCTTTATACAATGGCACAATGATTACAGTCATTTCCAGTAGCTTGCCTAGTAACAAGATTGTCTATAAATGGCACAAAAACACATTTCTGTAATATCTGCAAAAAATGGAGGAGCAGTAGAGTTTATCCCTAAGTTTACTTCCTCCGGTATTTCTGTGTTTGCTCTGTAAAGCTGCTTTACTGATCTGTTTTCTACTGCTGATGCTAATGTTTTGGGATGTCTAGCAAAAGGAGCAAAAAGAGAAAACTTTGAAAGACAGAGAATCTAGAACCAAACCTCAATAAATCCATTACTCTGACCCTAAATATAAGGGGGTTTACACATTCAGCCTACCTAGAAAAGTTAAATTGTGTTACAGTACCTTAATTTGTTTTTGTAAGTCCTCCTGTGTTCTGTGTCTGTGCACTTGCATTTAAATTTGAGAACCTTTGCATAAATACTGCAATAATTTGCTGCCTATTAAAAAAAAGTTCCATCTAGAAATGTTTCCCAAATAATACTACCCTTCCCAGCCTCTATATGTATGAAATTGGCATAAACTTTTCCAGAAAGAAAGTAGTCATCAAATGAAAAATTAACATTTGTCTTAAAAAATCATATTGGAATGTCTGTTCACTTAAAATGTTCCCCTGTGAGTTCATCATCCTCCTTTTCCTTTTTCTTCTTTTCTCTAAAATCTCCTTATTGAAACTGAAAGCAGTGCATTTATCATCTTGAAAGATCAGAGGCATGAATGAGTTTTCAAAAAGATATTTTTTCATACACCTCATACCTGTAAGCTTTCCTGTATAACTTTGAACAGACAGGCATAATCTGGGATTACTGCTGTCCACAAAACATTCTTGTGGCTTTCCGTTTTAGCTCTGCCTGGAGTGGCCTTGGCCACAGATTTGATCAGACTTAACATACAATTTGCTTCACACTAACACACTGCCTTTACAGTCACAGAAATACTGCAACTGTAGTTTTAATCTCCTTCCACTTGAAGTTAATTTTAAAAAAGAAAATATAAATAATTCAGTGTACGATGGAGTTAGTGATTTCCTTAGGAGAGCCTAACATTTTCATTGTTTTCTGAAAGTTGTACCTCATTTATTCATAGACACCTGTAAGAAAACAAATGTTTTAGCACTAAATATGGGCTTAGACACACTTGGCATACTAAAAGAATTTTTTTTCAAAGTGTGGCTATTCTTCTTCTCTATTTTTACCCTTATTTTAATATCAAGCTATCGTGCAAACATCATTAAATCTATCCTTGCACCACCCTTCAGAGGATATTTGCTGCATGAGGTCTTTGCTATTCAGGATGTCTCTGGCAAAGCAAATAAAATCTGAAACCCATTCACAGTTTTTCTCTATACTTGGGTTCCTTCAGTAATAACTGGTCAAATACAGAATGAAGTTTGCAGGTGCATCATTGCCTTCTCCTAATGGTAAATGAATAGATGCTGCGTTTGCCTTAGCTATTGCAGATGATTTCTAGTATCCCATTTCCCTCCTGAAAATATGTTGCCTCATGCTCCACATTTTTTATCATCATTTACATTGGAAAAGCTATAGTGGTTGAAGGTCTTGCTGCCAATATGATTTCTACTATACAGGACCTCTGTTGCTCATCTGAGCAAGCTTGGAGACCCTCGAACAGCAACTTAGGCACACAAAAGTACCCTGTGCCAGTTTCTGCTTCCGTGTGAAGATATAAAAGTCTGGAAAGCCAAAATCTTCTGGGTTTCCCTTACCATCTACAACCTCACGAATTGGGGAGCAGATTCTGGAATTCATTCTAAACATAACATCTCAAAGAACAACATTACCGTTGGAGTAAGTATCTTTATCTCCTAATTTCCCATGTGCTACTGAATCCTCTGCAAGTAACCGAGTAGCGGAGAGCTTACGGCCTCTTCAGAGAGTGCGTTCTGGCTGTATCTGTCAAACTGTGATTATAGGACTGCCCTCCAAAATGTGTCATCAAAACTGACTTTGGTGTCCAAGGCATCTTTGTGTACAAAAATTGTTCTCCTTCTGGATTCCTCACATATTCTGATCAAACCTTCTGCTTTTACTGGATCTTGCAGTGTCATGCAGGAGAAAAGAGTACACAAAGTCACCCCAAAGCTTATGAGGCTTCTTCTAACAGAGCATACTCCAGATATCACATCTGCTAGACAGCTGATATTTAAATGACTGCAGTATTATCGTAAAGTCTTAGGGGAGTAAAGTGCTTCTTTTCAGTTGCTAATAATTCATATTCATGGTATTTTTTACTTCTTTTGGAATGTCAGGTGCTTGAAGTGACACAATATCCTAGTTTTGGCTGGGATAGAGTTAATTTTCTTCCTAGTAGCTGGTATAGTGCTGTGTTTTGGATTGAGGATGAGAMTAATGTTGATAACACACTAATGTTTTAGTTGTTGCTGAGCAGTGCTTACACTAAGTCAAGGGCTTTTCAGCTTCTCATACTGCCCTGCCAGTGGGGAGGCTGGAGGTGCACAAGAAGCTGGGAGGGGACACAACCAGGACAGCTGACCCCAACTGACCAAAGGGATATTCCATACCATATGACGTCATGCTGAACAAAAACTGGGGGGAGTTGGCCAGGGGGGCGCGGCCGCTGCTCAGGAACTGGCTGGGCATCGGTCAGCGGGTGGTGAGCAATTGCATTGTGCATCACTTGTTTTGTATATTCTTTTATCATTATTATTATTTTCCCTTCCTTTTCTGTCCTATTAAACTGTCTGTATCTCAACCCACAAGTTTTACCTTTTTTCTGATTCTCTCCCCCATCCCACTGGGAAGGGGAGGAGTGAACGAAAGGCTGTGTGGTGTTTAGCTGCCTGCCGGGTTAAACCATGACACACAACAGGCCTCCGGTGCTAATATAGGATACCAGGCTGCTCCTCCCTTCAGAGGTTCTGCTGTCTGTGCGTCCTGCCTCCTGAAGCAAGGCAGGACCCAAATGTTTCTTCTCTGGAGACTTGCTGTTAGGTCCTTCCTTTCAAGAATTATCTGGAATGATGTTTGGAGATATGTCTATGTTCTGTGTAGTTCTTTTTCTTAGTATTGATCTTCAAGATCAAACTTGTCAGTGCTGGGGTCGGTGTGAGGCTGCTGCTGCTTTTTTCCATCATCTTTTCACTCTTGGCTCCTGGCTGTGTATGTTTGCCTGAGAAAACTTTGTTCAAATGTCATCACATAGAGCGACGGCACAGTACAATTTGAGAYGCTATCTCTGGACATAGGATTGAGAAAAAATAACAGGAAATTGAGCATCTATGTGAAATTAGTCTATTCCCCAATCTGAATAAGTAACAAAAATAACTTTGTTTACAAGATAGGCATGGATCAAATCTAAACTGCTCAGCATTACTTGCAGCAGTCAGATCAAACTAACTGCTTTATCATATTCCAGTTCTTCTGTTAGTGCAGGTCATTTTATAAGTAGTAGTATTATTGGGTAAGTTTTAATTGTCAGCAAGATTAGACAAGCATTGAGTGGAGTTATG
This sequence comes from Phoebastria nigripes, assembly GCA_035582835.1. Lineage (NCBI taxonomy): Eukaryota > Metazoa > Chordata > Aves > Procellariiformes > Diomedeidae > Phoebastria > Phoebastria nigripes. The sequence continues at coordinate 230,141 of JAYKAV010003333.1, forward strand.
GGTTACGTATTACTGGGTTCTACGTTTGGTGGTAGATGATTTACTTAAAATATTGTGACCTTGTATTCATGAAAGCCACTAACATCTTCATCTCCAGACTGACGCATGACCTTGGAGCTAATTTTATTTGGTATTAGATGTGCCCTGAATGTCCAAAAAATGTGTATGTACAAATATCTCAGCTCTTGTGTTTCTGGCATTTGTAATTGCTAAACCCTGTTCTGATTCTAGCCAATCAACCACGATAATCTCTGATATTACTCTCAACTAGCACCTCAGATAAGCAAGCATATAGGAAAAATATGCTTCTGGAGATTATAGATCCTTGGTATATCATATGACTAGTTTATATTCTATTTCTCTATCCTAGAAATTATTCCTTCAGCCACAAAAAATGTACATCCATATGTATGTCATGTTTGATTCTCAGTTTTGAGCTGCATTGATCTGGTAACTCAGTTTTTGCAACTGATGTTTTCATATTTCTTACTGGCATGTTTCAAAGATACACTTTGAATCTGATATACAGCAGCTGTAAACCTTTTCATCTTTTATTTCGTTGTTTTAGCACTCTAGTAATTTTCAGATTTAGAAATCATCTCTGCCAAAGTTATGCCATATTGCTGTATTTGTCACAGGTCAAAACTATAGTTTATGTCACTTCTGAAGATTTCTTCCCCACACCCAAAGCTATCCTATTAAGTGGGCAAGAAAACAGTAAGGATTAAGGTGAAGACTTATACAGAAGACTGTAAATCTTGAACCACCCACCTTCCTTTAATTCCCATCCTCTGTTGCCCTGTCATGGTGCTGACGTTACTGATATGCTCTGTGCAACACTGCCCTCTTCCCGGTTCTTCAGATGAGCCTCAGCATTGCAGTGGGAACGTGAATGTCCCTTAGCAGGAGCAGCAAATGGAAATGGATGGAGGAGCTTAAGCCTCTTCCGAACAAAATCCTTGTACCTATGGACTTTCCCCTGCCTATGTGAGGATATAGGAAACCATACATGCATAYCCATTAGCTTGGGTAAACAAAGCCATTTGTTTACCATCCTGATGTATGCCAGGAATTGTTGGGACAGCTGACCCCCACCTTGCTTCTCTCTAAAGCCAACTTTGCCCAATCCAGCAGTCAATAAGTAACAAACTGATTTACTGTGTAGGAGCATGTAAACTTAAATATATGCCATTACCAGTGACTAGCAGGCTCTTTTTGTTTGACAGCTTTCTTCATCAAGGTCCCAGGAATTTTGAAGAAGGCTGGGTCCCATTATATTAAATACTGTGCTAATGTACTTAAATTTGCATTAATAATCTGAAGCTAATGTATGGTGGGCCAGCAATTTAATTCTACAAGATAAAGACTTCACTATTCCAAAACACTGAAGTCATTCACTGGATATGGAACTAATCTAGTTCTCTTAGATCAGAATTTACATGATATTAAATATATTCTGACAGAACAGTGAAAAAGAAGATTAAAAGAAAAGAGTGTGCAGAACTGTACAGGTTGCATCCATCTTCATGTTACTTTGGGAGGGCTTCTTCTTTCCTCACTGAAGCCTTGAGTTTAAAGAACTTCCCACAAAATGCAAGTGGAAGGACAGGGGTTCAAATCTAATAGCTGACGTTTGTTACTATTAAGAAGCCCCTGATGTCATCAGTCATAACAAATGGGTTGGATCTGTTATGCATCATCAGTTAAGAATTTGGGCAGATTATATCAAAGAAACAGCCACTAAATTAGTAGCTGGAATAATATTAATTAACCGACACCACAATATGGTTTTAAATTTTTTGGTACAGTCGATCTCCACACAGCATAAACTTGGCTCATTAATATGAATAAAATACCATGCTATGATCCCAAAAATGTACAGCAAGTTTAGCCAAGTGCCCTTATGAACAGCAGAGATGTCAGACACCAGTGTAAATAGCATTGCCAAATCCCTGGGCTTCTTTTATCTTTGACTGGTTTTTGACTATGGGCTGTTACTGCACAGGCCAAGGACAGCAGATAGCTGTGATTTGTGCTTCTTCACAGCTACTCACAGCTTCCTGGACTGGAAAACTGCTGACTGGACAGCATCCAGCAGCCGCCCAGGGCTGTGTTAGAATGGCCAGAAACTGGACAAGGTAATCATTAATCTGTGCCCGCGCTGCTTGGGCAGCTATCAGACTCACTTATGACCTGCCTCGGGCATTGAAGAAGTAGGATTTCTGACAGAGAGGCTCAGTGTTGCTCCCTCACAGATTTGAATGTGCTGGCAGGGCTTACGCCAAGCACTCAACCATCAGTAAAGGGCACAGTAAAGAAACCTGAATAGAAGTGAATATATGAACACAAAAAACAAGTTGGCAGGAGTCATTGTTTAGGCCTGATAGGTTTGTTTCTTTGCCCCAGCTTCCTACATACAATACTTTCTTTTAACCCGTATCATGCTTTTGAATGCTTTTACTGTGTATATTGTCAGTGTTACAAAGGTTCCTTTTATGTATTGCTGTCCCTGTTGTTCCTGTTCCAGCCTACTATAGGGAACACCGAGTTTTCTTCCTAAAGCCTTTGGGCTAGAGAAGGCTGCAGATGCCTCAAATGCAGTGTCCTCAGCTCTCCTAGTAAGTACACTGTTGTGCTTCTCTGTAGCATCCCAGGTAAGAGCAGATCGGGGATTTAGGCCAAGTGAAAAGGCACAGCGAGCTGGAACTCAAAGATTTCTTTTGAGGCTGAACCACTGTCACCCCGTCAGCTTGTACTGAAGCTTATATTATACCTTTAAACATGTACTAGCATGCACTAGTATGCTGCATCTGAGCACTTGATTAAATGGATTCCAGAGAAAATCTGGAGATTCAGGCACTTTGGGCTTGAAGCAATCTTATGTGTACAGCAGGAGTTGTAATTCCTTTTCTTGGGTGGAAGATTTGAAAAGAACTTTTCACAAAATGAAGCATATAATGGGGAACTCAGGATTTTTTTTTTTCTTGCATGTATTAAATTTTTTTTAAAAAGCAGTTGTAATAATAAAGGATCTCTGGAGACATTCACTGTCTCTAAATGTCTGTCTTCAGGAAACTGTTCACCTGTTTAAAACATTAATGATTACTTGTGATCCTTGATCACTATTTTTTAATAAAACAGCTCAACCTTTCTATCCTCTCTCCCCCACTCCCCTGCCCCTGGAATTGTTTTTTTAGTTCACCTTCACTTCTAGTAATATATTCTTTATATAAATAATTTACATTGTCCAGGTTCACGGAGTTTTGTCTTCCAGTTTGACTTTCCCAGGATATTACATTATATATTAAATATGGAATAAATTCAGTTCATTCAACAATCTCAACAAGGCAGAATATGTAAAAGCTAAAGAAGTCTTCCTGATCTTATCTCTCCACGTAAAGTTGTACTCTACAACTGAGTTGCAGTGTTTGATTCTCAGCACATGGGTTGTTGCCTGCACATAGACCCTCACAGTAAGGACTAAGCTTTCCCTGAAAAACTTGGGCTAATATAAAACCTATACGTGTTTGACCATGAAATAAATGTGAGTTCAAACTCAAGTAAAATCTTTACACAATCCTCTAACAAATCTGGATAGACTGAAATCAGATTTGATTAGATTAATTTTTAACTGTAATTTCTCATTCCTGTTCCCAACTTTTCCCCTTGTGAAAAGGTATACATGAATGAATCTGGCACATTTTTTTCATTCTATCCATTCAGAAATTAGGTTTTACTTTCAAGATTTATACACTGAGCATTACTAGCAATAAGATTGCTAGTAATATAAAATAAATATTATTATAAATATTCCTTATTTATACTAAAAAATTCTCCTTACTGCACAAAATTCGCTTTTTAAAAATTTTATTTTAGCTTTCCTAGTGTAGTTCATTATGAATCAGTTTATCTTTAAAAGTATCATTTGAGCTGATACTGTTATATCCGTATCTTGTAATAGTAGTGTGTAGACAATTATATTATATAAACCAGTATAATATAAGTAAACCCTGTAGGGTAGATTATTCTATTGGAAGTACTCAGAAATGTGAGTTCAATGTGCATGAAAAGATGAACACCTCTATTTTTAAAAATTATCTTATTGCTTCAGAACAAGTATTGCATTAAGTCACAGTTAAGACTTCTGAGGTAAGTCCCATGAAAAATAATCTGTTTAAAAACAAACACAGCCCAAAACTTACAAGCATCAGTAAATCTACGTAAAAAAATGTACTTATATACACTATTCTGAGCAACATCGTAGGGTATTTTCAGACCCCTTTAACACATGAAGACCAGTAAGTGGAAAATTTAATCATATAATTATGTATATTTAATCACTCTGTGCAGCAGAATGACAGAACTTTACTGAACCATTATTACAGCTTTTAATTTTAAATTGCTTATTGAACGGACTAATTTTGACCTTTAGCCAAAGATAAAATTATCCATAAAAGCAAAGGGATAAGATCTTTAGGTACAGCAATTTGTGATAGCTACTACATGGTCAGCAGAGCTTTGAAAGTTTATCACTCCTGTCTATTCAAATTAATTCAAGACATCTGGTTGGATTCTAGATGCTCCAAGAGACATAGTGTAAATGAAGTAATAATTTTACAGAGTTAATAATTTTTATCATTTTTCTAAACACTGAAGTTACTCCTGAGTTTTGTATTATAAACACATTATGTTATTCTTAAATTGTCTGTATAGTAAACCAATTATAAGCTAAAATTTTTAATTTATTATATTTTGCATATATCACTTCACTAGAAAGAACATTCAGAAAACTGCAAAAAATTCCTACTTTATCATTTTAAAACGTCCTGCCGGAACGGCCAATAGGCCATTTTATTTCTGGGKTTTTGTTTTAGAAAAGCTCCCTCAGGACTCACTTTTGGGGGGGTTCAGTATCATTTGGTAAATGCAGTTAATAAAGGTAATAGTGCTACAGAACTATAGATATTATTAGCTGTAACAAGTCAGTTATGTTGGTGATAGTGTCCATTAGACATGCACATTAATCCTTTGAGAATTACAGCTGAGTCTTAGTACAGAAGAGGACCAGTTCTTCATTAATCAGCAAATTCAAGAGCATGTAACACACAAACATGAGAAGCGTACTCTGTCTCAGAATTCTCAGTGGAGGTGCGTCCAATTTGATTTACAGTTGCTACCCAGAGAATGACTTAACATAACATGTTCTCTTCATGCTTTAATTTTGCAGTGACTTTCAGTCTTTGTGATGATACCAGGTGTCTCCGATGGCTATTTTTCTCAATTTATTCACACAGTAGGCACAAAATAGCCACAGCACAGCAGTTTTCACTAAATGATCTAAACGCCATGCCTAATCTCTAGGATTAAAACCTGTTCCATTCCCTGTAATTTCCAAATTCTGCTGTTTAGGTTGAAAATCCCAATGACGGTCCCAGTCTGTGCAAATCCAGATAATTTTCCTGAAGGACTACCCAGCCGATGATTACATATTCCTGCCTTTTATAGTTTACAAGAAGCAATTTATTAGATAAACCCATAGGTGCCATTTTCTTTATAATTTTTCATACACTGAAGAACAGCCTGCATGCTTCTGTCCATTTGTTCTTCAAGATTATGGTTCTTTAATCGTATCTGTGCTTCTAATGAAGCACGTTTCATTACAAAGACTAAAAAACATGTATGGAATAATGCAATTAATTTCATTTCTACATTTTCTACTTAATTGTTATTTTGTATATAGAAAAACTTGACAAAATGGCTATCTATAAATGCTTAGTTAGGCAGGTGGTATCTGCTTGTAAAACAGTATACTTGCCCATGATATCTCTATATTTAGTCCTACAAAGTCTTTCATCAATACTAACCTAAATTAATCAGTTTAAAAATGAATAGCTGTGTCTCACTAGAGACCATAATGAATTTGACATCTAAGCACCATTTCTGTATTTCAAAGAAAGGTCAAAAATCCATAGGTATTCTCAGCTATACTGAACTCTCATCTATATGTAAAGATTCTCAAAACGTTATGACTTCACATTCATTATGCTGTCATTACAAGTTGTATATTCTTCCTCTAGTTCCCAAGACATATACATTCTCCTAATGCAGTCAGTGTGCATTTATTAGTTAGAAAAGAATTTAAATTCCTATTGTGTTTAACAAATAATACAACCTGTAGGGGTTAAAAACCCACTGTCTTTTGCCTCTCAGTTACATTTGTCTGTAGTATACAAGCAGTATACACAGGCACTCTGTTCATATTAAAGAAAAACATTCCTAGATTTAGAAACCATCAATATGAAATTCTGAGATGGGGGTGCACCTTCATGCCCCTGTTCATTCACCACCTTTGTCCCCTAAATAGTATTCAAAGGCAAATACAGATTTATTTGTAGTTCTAAACATAACTTCTGTCATGGTTCAGACACAAGCTGTACTTGTGATCTCTTTACCTTTCAAGTTTCCCTCTCCAGGAAAATTTACACTCTGTGATCCAGCTGAAGTTCATAATTTGTGAGGCACCCTATCCTTGCTGTACTRTTGTGCTAACAGAGACTTCTTATTGCAATCTCCGTTGAATGCATATCAGTCTTGTAATAGTACTTTCTACCTTCTCTCTGTGTGCTGAGATACGCTGTATTGTTCAGCCTACATACCTTGAGCTAGATCTTCCGTGTTACCTAGCTCTCACAAGAGGCAGATCTTCTAGGTTGCTCTAGGACATTTCTTTTCCCTGTGTTTACATGAATCCCTCATTACCATGCAACCTCTGTATGATTAGGATAGCTCTTTTCACACTACTATTTTTTGCCCTGCCAACTCAAATATCTGCACGCTGGCTCGTCAGTCCTTAAGTAGATGTTCACTAAAATTAATGTTTATTTCCAATTCTTGGTATTTTCCTTCTACCTGCCCAGTCATTATTTTTTAATATCACAAAGTCACAAAACATTTCCTACCTCCAACCACTGATTTGTTTCCAGATTACTTTTCCTAATACCCTCTTTTTTAATTCAGCTCTGCATAGTCAAACAGAGTAATGTCAAGCAGATAAATCCATGTAAATATACTTTAGTTACATCTTATACTACGTTGTATAGATGTATCTTAGCAGAAAAAATGAATAAAAACTATATTTTGAGGAAAGTAATATATTCACAGACAACTGTGAACAAGGAGATTAAAAGCTATTAAATAAATTATTCACTTTTGTGAAGTGTTTGCCCAGCCCTACTAAATGTCTACAAGAAATATTTCTAGTTTTGTACTTAGCAATTTCACATAATAGATATTAGAAGGTGATGAACAGACAAGAGGAAAATCTGGCAAGCAAGATATCCTTTGAAAAATACAGAGAAATGAAATTAGACTTTTTTTGGTATTATTAAAACATAGACTAAATTGCAGGGAGCATATATTCATTAGTTCCCTGATCTCTAGTGGAAATCCCAGTCCTGAAGTAGGTACCAAGTTTTTTCTGTGGTATCCACAGGGATTGCAAGATGCTTAGAAATGATTGCTACAGTAACCCATCTGTAGATAGCCACTTGCATTCACAGGATGGAAATGGAGGCCCAAGTCCATCCTGTCCTAGACATGTTGATACTTAATTCTGGGCTGAAGAAAGGTACCCATTTCCACCGAGGATTCAGAGTGCTGAGCATTCCCCCTGAGCTGGGTCTAAGCCAGATATTGTACTCTCTCAAAAAACACCTGAGAAGCTTCACATCGATTAATCCAACGATCAAAGCCATTAAGAAGGAGTTAGAAAAAATAAGATTTAGCTCCCTGCCTAATCTCAAGGAGGCTTGAAACGTGTATTTTGTATCTGCCAGAATATCAGATTCTTACCAGTGTACCGTAGTGTTAGTATTCTGAAATGGACCTATGGAAGCTGGTGGACTTTGCATTAATAACTAAATATCAACTGAAGCAAGAGTTAGAACTTGCTTGTTTCCATGCAAATCCCCCAAGCTTCAGGGTATTTAGTATACTCATCTTCCTTCTGAAAAATACTCAAGCACTTAAGGATTTTATTAGTAGACAGTAGGGCAGAGAAACATTTTAGATGTCAGCCTAGCAGGGACACTAGTGAATCCAACACCTCTCTGAGTCTAATGCTGAGGCTGTGATATGTACCCACAACATGCGGACTTCAGCGCCATTCGGAACAAATTACTGTCATTTGCTGTCGAATAGCCTCCTCTACCATTGAAAAGCCACCTTGTAGCAAACTGCCCTGGTGATGCATATTCAAGCAATGCATGACTGTGGATGACTTCAGTACGTAAACAAACCTGACACACAATTTACATGCACTGACCCCGTCATGAAATTGTAGCCTAAATCAGTACCATTTTTGGTGTCTCCTGTGAAGCGTCTCTGAGGCTTGGGGAAGAGTGGCTGGAAAGCTGCCTGTCAGAAAAGGACCTGGGGGTGCTGGTTGACAGCCAGCTGAACATGAGCCGGCAGTGTGCCCAGGTGGCCAAGAAGGCCAACGGCATCCTGGCCTGTATCAGAAATAGTGTGGCCAGCAGGAGTAGGGGAGTGATCGTGCCCCTGTACTCGGCACTGGTGAGGCCGCACCTCGAATACTGTGTTCAGTTTTGGGCCCCTCACTACAAGAAGGACATTGAGGTGCTGGAGCGTGTCCAGAGGAGGGCAATGAAGCTGGTGAAGGGTCTGGAGAACAAGTCTTATGAGGAGCGGCTGAGGGAACTGGGACTGTTTAGTCTGGAGAAGAGGAGGCTGAGGGGAGACCTTATCGCGCTCTACAACTACCTGAAAGGAGGTTGCAGTGAGGTGGGTGTTGGTCTCTTCTGCCAAGCAACTAGCGATAGGACGAGAGGAAATGGCCTCAAGTTGCACCAGGGGAGGTTTAGATTGGATATTAGGAAAAATTTCTTCACCAGAAGGTTTGTCAAGCATTGGAACAGGCTGCCCAGGGAAGTGGTTGAGTCACCATCCCTGGAATTATTTAAAAGACATATAGATGTGGCGCTTAGGGACATGGTTTCATGGGCATGAGGTGTTGGGTTGATAGTTGGACTCGATGATCTTAGAGGTCCTTTCCAACCTTAATGATTCTATGATTCTAAACATGAAAATCCACTGAACTTTGATTATTTTAAAAGAACATCAAAATTTGGGTTTAGAATTGGGACTGGTGCAATGGTTAAACTAACAGTTAAAACTCAGGGTGGAAGAAATGAAGACTTTGGATAATTTCTCTTGAGAGGTAAAAGTACAATAATGGCTAATAAAAAGCAGCAGAGGAAGGCATATAGTTATAAAGACAGCCTAACAAGTAGATGTTTTGGGATTTTGGTCTTGTTTTTCAGCTAGCACCATGGAGTATTTCCGCATGGGAAATACACTGCAGTCTATTTTTTGGATGGAAGATGTTGAAAGTAGACTAGTAGCAAGCTGCCAGTATTATTTCTGCAGGTGAATCTTGAGCTTGCAGGCTTTCTACATTTGCTCATTCTTTTTCATTCCACAGACAAAGCATCCCTGTGCTAAATGAAATAAGGTATAATTACATGAAAAATTAAGATGTATCAGGACACTCTGACATACACATGCTATAAAATGTGGATATTATCAGAAAATTACCACTTAATAACTAAAGAAAACCTTTATGGATTCTGAGCATAAGTTCTTATTTCACTGGCAAAGATTCTTTTGGCATTCTCACTACTTTTAAATCTTATGTTTATTACAAAACATGTAGTCACCAATTTAATATAAGGGGTTACAGTAATCAGTTATATTTAACTGGCATGTTAGTGTTCTAAGTAGCAGTTTATTGTGGATTACTTTTAGAAAATGTAATTTAAATGAGTATCTATCTCTTTCTTTTATGTCAAAAAGGAATTCAGACCAATTCCATTTTTGCCTTTTATATTTTTTTGATAATTATTTTTGTGAAGAAAACGTCAGTGCCCTACAACCCAGTATCAAAAGCCAGCATTTATTTTTTAGATCTTCATGTACATTATCTAATACTTGAGTGTTAGCAAAACGTCAAAAAATAGATTTTATGTCCTGTATCTCTCCCAAGATGAATGAGAAGGCAAATATTTCAGACTTTAGACTGGCCAGTAAGAAGTTACTTGCAGCTATTACTAACTCTTCTACCTGAGGTTATTCTTCCCTCTGTAGCCTCATTGAACTGTTCTGTTCCAAAACACTCCAGCTTATTTCCTAATAATATTCTTGTTACGCATTTATTGAGTGAAATCATTACACACTGATGCCAGTAAGAGTTTTGCCAGATGAGCCAAGTTTAAATCAAGACAGCTGGGCAACTACTATGATTTTTTATTCATTGGCGATCTTGAAATCTGTGTATCAGAGTTCTCAAACCAGCTTTCATTTTTCAAGCAACTAAATTCATACCACACTACGTAGCTTATCATCTAGCTTTCTTGCTGCAGAACAAGCAATTTCCAGAGTTAGCAACAATCTTGTACCTAGCTGGCATATATGGTGCTGTATTATGTCCAGCCAGCCAATGCTGTCTCAGTTAAGAAAGAAGAAAAAGGTCTTCACAGCTACTATACTCCATCAGTTTTTCCAGTGACTTCAAATTATTCTCTTTTAATTAAGTAAATTTACATCCTGATATGAATGTGTATCATTATCTCATGTTCACTGCTCTACTTTTTATACAACATTATTTTGCATCGCTCTACTTTTTATACGACATTTGACAAAATCACTGCTATGTGTATCATAGGGTTCCTCTTCCTCTAACCAACCTGCTAGCCAATTCTAACTTCTGTTGTCACCCTCAACAGCTTTATGTGCTAGTGTAATGAAAATGAAAGAAACTGCTGTTCATCATCAGAGTCCTGTTGAGTCCCTACATAGATAGGAACCCTTTATTTTTAGGCTCTGTTTTAGAATAAATGAGTGACACAAAAGTAATTGTCAATAGTGTAAAGGCAGACCCAAAAACAATCCACAGGAAGGCCTCTGAAGAGAGAGAGTTTGGGTCATGTACAATGTTAGACAAGACAGAGGGGGATATCTGGACTCCAAGAATCACTCTCACATGAAAACAACATAATTACAGGGCCCAATTTCCCAAAAGGCCAAACTCAGCTAGGTCTAGAAATTCTGAAGAGTAGATGCAAAGATTACTAAGACATTTTTGGAGTTTGAGAAGTATTACAAGCTCTAACGGTAGATATAGCTATTAGATGGCTCTGCAAACTTTCAACACTAAGCAGAGAAACCTAGAATTACCTTTCCTTCTGGTAGAGGCTGGTGAATGTCAGCTTGAGGCTTCTGTATTAAGCCACTTTGTCTAATGCTGTTTGTTTTCTAAAAATGACTTTTTCTAAAAATAATTTATTTTAGACTGGCGGATCTAAATATGAAGAAACTACACTTGCTTTACTTCTCATCTTCTGGTATTATATAATGCAGTAGCATTTGCCACATGCTAGAAGAAAATGTGAAACCTGAATCAATACCTTTTGTTGTTACTGATTCTCTAGTATTTTTGTTGCTTACTGTGAAACACAGAGTATGAAAAACTAAATCTTGCTTTTAATGAAGTGATACTTGATGGTAAGTGCTTTCATATTGTTGCAGGATCAGTCATAGTAATATTTTAATATTTTATTAACTAAATTAGGTAAATGATGAATGTAATTCAAACACTATTCTCCACCTCTAAAATAATTTAAGAAATTAGATGAGCAACGGATCGGTTCACATACTTTACATGAAACACTGAAAAAAATAACATTACTGTCTCCCACTTGAATAGTAAGTCAGGTGATTTCAACACGATTCAACCCTCCATAGTTACTGTGGGTACAGCACTGCTTTCTTTTGGGGGGTGTTATAGGTTAATGTTTAGTCTCTTTAAACCACAAGACACTGTTTCAATCAGTTCAAATGACATACAGCTGAAGTTCTCAACTTTGTCTCTAGTGAGACCTCCTTTTTCAGCTTGGGAGGTCTTCTGTCTCCAGTCAAGCAAAGCACTCCACCCTGCTTTGAAATATGGAAAGTATAAAATCACCCTAATGCCCTGATACTCGTTTACGACTCCATCAAGCATTATGACTCTTTGGACTAAAAGCCTTTGAGACATGATGGGGTTTTTTTGCTGTTTCCAGTTAGCCAATTAGCCTCTAGTGTAAATTAAAACACAGTTGAGTGCATATCCAACAACTAGAGGGAGCTCAACTCTTTGGAAGACCTCCTCTTTCAGCCTGACTTACAGCTGTTCGAGAATTCAGTTTTGCTGATTATTAGGGGGAATCATAAAATCCATGGTAAACAGAATTGTTACACTTAGTGCCAAACAGAGGACATAGAAATGTGATTTTTTCACTTCCCTGCTAATTCCCCTGAAGAAATAATTCTGATAACCAGGAGCTGACAGTGTTACACTCAGTAGGTACTCTCAGAGCTACATGCTACCTTGGAAATGTATGCAGAAAAGTGGTTTACCCACCATAGGGTTCCATTCTTTGTTATAAAATAAAATAACACGTAACAGACTATTTCTTTTAAATGGATATTATTTTGTTAGTTTGCAGAAATCATGGTCTCTTTCAAGCTTGTAAAATGTATCACCTCTGTAGTATTAGAAATTGCCACTATAAGAACACATGAATCATAAAGAACATAATATAAGTAATGATCACACTAAATAAATACTAATGTATTATAACATAAAATAGTATGTAATTAGCATGTGAATTCCAGCAATATGTTTTAGACTTGCATTTGCATTGTTTTCAGAATAAAGTTTACAAAGTACAAACTTTTCTTTAGCTCTACATTACCCTAAAACTGCCAGCATACATACACAGAAGTTGCTACCTGTTATTTGTTATCCAGACATTGTCTTAAAAAATAGGCCCTGAAACAGGGCAATAGTCCCAGGCAACAACTCAGCATTCTAAAAGGGCACCAGTTAATAAAAGTAAGAATATCTGTTTTTTTATATACGCATATATCCATACAAAATACATTACATATACATATGTATATTACATATATGTATAGATATATATGGAAGTCTTATGAGGGGCAGCTGAGGGAACTGGGGTTGTTTAGCCTGGAGAAAAGGAGGCTGAAGGGAGACCTTATCGCTCTCTATAACTACCTGAAAGGAGGTTGTAGCGAGGTGGGTGTCAGTCTCTTCTCCCAAGTAACAAGCGATAGGACGAGAGGAAACGGACCCAAGTTGTACCAGGGGAGGCTTAGATTGGATATTAGGAAAAATTTCTTCACTGAAGGGGTTATCAAGCATTGGAACAGGCTGCCCAGGGAAGTGGTTGAGTCACCATCCCTGGAGGTATTTAAAAGACGTGTAGATGTGGTGCTTAGGGACATGGCTTAGTGGTGGACTTGCCAGTGTTAGGTTAACAGTTGCACTCGATGGCCTTAAGGGTCTTTTCCAACGTAAATGATTCTATGATTCTATACACATATAACGTGTATACTATATAAAAATATTTAAAAAAAAAAAATACAGTTTTAAAGATTCTCTTTAATAGAAAACTTTGCTACTTCCTGGGGAGGCAAAAACTTCTCTATCCTACTCACAGGGAAGGTAGACCAGCATAGGAGCTGACCTATATGAATAGACAGGAATAGAAGGATAACCTAAATAGCAGGTATCCACACTTCATTGAGAATTGAGAATGTCAGTCATTACCACCTTGTTACCTTCCCATTGACCATGCTTTACTTGAGAGCTCTCTATTGCTTCCCCTCATTCTCCCTCCCCCCTTTTTCCCCCTTTGAACTTTTCTGTCTGCTTCTTTTCTTTGACTTCAGTTTTCCTTATAGGATTCAGAACGGTAGCAGTGAACTTTTAACCACTGACATTCAAATAGGATCAGAATGATGTCAAAGGAGTTCACACCACCCTACCAGTATGTGTTTATAGAAAATGACTTGACTTCTGGCTTCTCAAAATGTAAATGCTTGTTACAGAGGGAGAAATACGTCATAAAAAGGAGATACTAAAGAAAGCAAGAGGCTTTACGCTCCCTCCTTTACTTCTCATGCAGTTCACAGAAGGTGCCACATTTCATTTCACTTTAAAACCTGCTCAGGCTTTGGTTTATAAAGATCAGGAATATGAAATCTTGTGTGTCCTGTCCTCTTCGGGTCATCCAGGGGTGATCTGGGATTTTCACAGATGTTATATGTGGAATAACTAAGGAATACTGAGCACTGTATATTATATTAGTATTAGTGTCAAGAAAAAAGAAAAACCAAAACAAAAAACCACCAGATTCCCCCTTTCCCCAATTGTTGTATCACGTCAAAAGTAACGGTTGCCAGCTTGGTAATGTGTCTTATGTCATTCATTATCAGTTGTATATAGACCTTTCCAAACAAATTAAATAGGACCTCGGGAAGCAAACCATAAAAACTGTGTACATATGTAATCTTTCTATTCATACAATTGCATTAAGGGATGAAAGAGAAAAAAAAAATCACATTTCTCTGTGCAAAATGATGATGAAGTTATCCAACATAAGAAAGTTCCTAGAGTCAAAGGATGTACATAATATGGCTTCTGACATTTTCACAGGTGATATTTCAGTAATCAACCAACTCCAGGGTGTCTGAGCTCCTCATATACTACTCTAAACTGTTGGTGTCTTGATTTAAGATAGAATTATTGTCACCATCATAATCAGGTACCATTAACAACTGCATTTTCAGGCAACTGTGAGATTTTTAAGGAAATGCCAACAAAAAGATAAAGAAAATCTTTCCTTCTTGTCAGGATGTGAGAATGTTCAAATTCCATTTAATTCGCCCTCTCAGAGGTTTTAATTGCCTTTTCCACAGCTTGACCTCACCTTGTTCTTTTCCTCACAAATTTATCTTCTCGCGTAGACAGTATAAAACATAGCCATATTGATAACATTACCCCAAGGATCAATTTATATTTACTTAATTTGCATGCAACAGAATATCTATGAATATTCAGTCAGACCACTTATTTCACTGAATAATTAATTATTTATCCATTCACAAACACAACGTTGCATTAATCATGGCTGGACCTATGTTTGCAGTCTATGAGTGATTTTTTTTCAACTCTTACAAGTTTCTTAAATTAAAATATATTTAATTGGTATCATTTAATTCAGGTAGTTACAACTTACAAACACAGAACTTCAGCTCGACTTTAATAATTATGGAATAGCATGTAGACTGCTTCCGATCTTTTTATGGTATAAGTGTCACTTACTCATCATTCAGCCAAAACTATTCAAATGAGGGATATTCTTTTTCTGTTGTTGACCTGAACAGATTTAAAACATTTTCTGGTAAGACCTTAAAGGATGAAAACAAAGAAAAAAAAGACTAAAACAAAAAGAAGGAGCCAAAATGGCAAATGTTCTTGCCTACTGACATAAAGTCCACAAACTGGACTATTAGGAGATGATAACTAGTAAAGAAGAATGAGTAGAAATACGATGAATAACAAACACAGGAGACTGGGGAACAAAAATGTGAAGATCTTCCCAGCCAAGCACTCTAGGTAACTTTCTTGTAAATCACAATTTAAAAGTTCCAGTTAGTTGCCAGTACTTTCTGCCTTTGTGTAAGTAGCAGACACTTGTGGAAATAACACTGTTCAGATTCAGCACAGAAAAAAATCATCAATTTGTTCAGCTGACACCCCTGGCATAACACAGAGTTAACTGATTACATGTGCCATCTTTCCCCTAGCTTCTTAGTAGGAAACTACAAGAGAAGTAACAATCTCTTTGACATACACAGTTTTTGAGTGTGCTCTGTGTATGAATCATAGCACAAGTCTGAACAATACCACCAGCTGGTGCAAACGTATGGACAATGGCATTGTTCAGGTTTAAAATTTAGAAGAAAGATTGCTGCTGCTGCTTTCATCTCTTCTCTACCCCCATTTTTTCAGAGATTTCATGGAACTATGTTCATGCCTTTACAAAACTAATTCTCAGAAGTTCAGGAACTTCATTAATGATTTATTTTAGCATCTTAAAATGAGCGCAAATGTTGACAATACATTGAATATTAAAATTTCTCAAGCATTTCCTTATTTGTATTATTTCAATAGCTGCTCTACAGGTTCTACAGTATATTCTGATCCTCCTATCTCTTGGAAGACAGCATGTTTTCTTAAATAAGTTTATTCAGCATGCCAACTATTTTAGAATTGATGAATTTCATCCACTCTTCATTAATTTATATAACTATTTTCTCCTTGTATTTCTCCCCCCCCGCAATCCATTTATAAGAGCTTTTATTCCCATACTGCCAACTGGGAAAACCTTTAATGAGTTGAAAGCTGTAGTAAGAGGTTTCCTGTTTTGTATCAACGTCTGCTAGACTGTTCTTTGATGAGTACAAGGACAGACCTGAAGAACAGCGACCTGAATCTCTGCCACTAAACTTTCAGGTTTTACAACTGGATTTTACAAAATCCAGTACCACCTACTAGCCTTGAATGATGCTGCAGTTTTTGCTCTGAGAAATACAGAGTTGATACATGGGATTTTAGATAATAAAGATCAGACATATTCTCCAAATATTTGTAAGTAGGACACTGTAACTCAGTAACCTTCAAGAGTTACCACTGGATTTCCTGATGCTACTGGTCTCTAGTCTAGAGTCTAGCCTAGTATCAGTACTGCAGCACCACAAACTCAAATTAAAGGAAGAATTTACTTGAGAGGAACAACCTGCATAAGTGAATTCAGCATTCTTTCTTAATAAGTCTAATGATTCGTTCTACCTGACCTTTGCCTTTTGTTGCTTAGTTTCTCTTTCACGTGCCTTCCCCCATCACCAAGTCTTCTGCCTCCTGAAATAACAAACAGCTTAAATTAATCTAGAGTTTAAAAAGTTATATGAAACAGAAATTACCTAAGGAGGGCACTTCTCTTTGCTTTTTAAATTATTTCCTATAATTTTCTAGCCGCAGAAAACCCTTGATTTTCTAGTAGTCTCTACTTCTCCATGGAGGAATTTGATAGCTCAGAGTCAATCTCCAGCAGAGTCAAACCATCTCTGCTCTGATGGTACCAGTTTTACACCTGAATTCTTATCAGTCATCCTAAGAGCCATCCTGCAATTATCTCATAAAGATTAAATTACTAATCCTAATGAAATACTAATTAAAATCACTTCTGCTACACTTGAAGACAGAGGAAAAACCCCTGTGGATGGCAAAGAAAATGCCAGCTGGTCAATGAAATCTTGTAAATCCTATTTTAAACATCATCCCACCAAAGGAAAATCAATCTAACACTGATTACATATTACAAATGAGGGTTGGGGTTTTTTAAACATAATCTTTGTGTTTAGCATCAACAGTGAATATGATCACAAAGCTGCTATATACAGTTCATTTGCACTGAAATCTTCATGGCATAATGGGCAAATAATGATGGACTTTTATTATTTCTTCTATAGAAAAATAAGTTAGTTGAACAATTTTTGCAAGGTATGTGCAATAGTACGAGAGAAATTATGGCTAGATACAGCACATCAACTCTTCAGGACACTAAATGAAAATTAAAACTGTGATAGG
This sequence comes from Phoebastria nigripes, assembly GCA_035582835.1. Classification (NCBI taxonomy): domain Eukaryota; kingdom Metazoa; phylum Chordata; class Aves; order Procellariiformes; family Diomedeidae; genus Phoebastria; species Phoebastria nigripes. The sequence goes on from JAYKAV010003333.1 coordinate 247,716, forward strand.
AAAGTAACAGTTTGAAAAAATATCTTTTTCCTTCTCTTTTTGGAGCATTGGCTAGTCAAAGACAGAAAAAGGCCATTTTCAGTAATGAAACTAGAAAATATATTGTGCCTAATATGATCTGCTCTTTGCACTAAAAAAATCAATAATATTAAGAAGCAGCATAAATCTCATTATTGATCTTTTAATAATTTTATTAATAGCTCTATAAAATATAGTGACACTTTTCTTTAAATCACATCCAGCATAATTTAGTCACAGGTCTCACTTTTAGCTTTGTCTGAAACACAGGACCAGTATTTCATTTAGACTACACTAGTTTTAAATAGAGGCAAACAGGGATGCTTAGAGATTTAAGCTGAATGTTATTAAAATACATTATTACTAGTGAATGATAATAGTTATGTTCTTTCTAGAGATATGAGCCTGAAACTTTCATGCCCGACCTAATTTACTAGTATTTCATGAAATGAATCTTAAAAAAAAAAGAAAGCATTTTTGTAAATTTGCTGCTCATGTTAGAAATCTCAAGAGTTCTCATTAACAGAAAATCACATTCATGCGATCAAGAAAGCTTTTGTCATCCTGTAGATGAAGTAAGTCTGTGTGGAGTCATGAACTAATTTGAAACTATTTGAAAAAGCAGCTAAAACAAAAAGGGGCTTTCTTCTGATGAGTTCTTACTAAAAAAAAGGAGTATCACTAAGGAAACTTATTATTCATGTGAATAGTAGTTTCTATGAAAACTGCAGCTATCAAAAAGTTCCCGACTTGCCACTGAATGTGGTCCACAGGTGCCTGAAACAGAACTAGTCCCCTTGCTGCATGGTATTCGTTTGACACACTTGCAACTAGCTCTCATAACAGTCACTTGAATGCTTCTAGATGCAGTGAAGTCCTCTTAATTTGTACATGTGAGTGGAAATCTCCATTTTTTTTCTATTATTAAAAGCAGGTTGGCATATCATGAGGTCCTCTAGAGTCAAGTTGATTTCTTCAACTGCTTAAAAGTTAACTACTATTAGTAATATATATGAATATATATAATTGTATATATTTTTGTTTATGTATATCTTTGGAAATATATACTTTTTAATATATACACATTGTTCATATATCTATAAAAAATAGATGAGACAGACTTCTGCATAAGGGTAACACATTCTCCATGTATGTGGCTGGCATATACAGCCGTAACTATCTACTTGCTGATCAAGGTCGTTGAGAAAGTGGTTAAGACTGTAAACTGCTGGTGAAGTCTATTACACACCTGTTATTTCAAGTTAAAAGAAGGGCAGGGAGAGGGAGAGGAGATGTTTTTATGGCTGGTTGGTTTTAATTTTGTGATGTTTCTAAAAAGTAAATCCTTCCAACTCTATCAGAAGTTATTAGCTGTCAGCAAAAAGTAATTTAAAATGGTACATCAAACCCCAAACTGCTATCTTCTCAAACAAGTCATAAGTTTATGTAATGAGGAGATAGCAATCAATTCACTTCCCATCACCTTATCTGCACAAAGAATTGGTAAGTTATTGTCTCCCTTACGGACACTTGTTGCAAAAATATGTCCGGTATATCCTAAATCAATGGTATTACTGCTATCTTACGAGTAGGCCTTGCACAAATTTATTCTACCATAACCTGTTAAACATTCCTTTAGTATGTGTATTTTACTGATAGTGTTAAATCTGTGCTTCTTACTGAAAGTTGCATATTGGCATCAGCCATTTAATTCTTTTACTTTTTCAGATCATTCTGTGTGTCTATTCTTCTAACATATTCAAGACAAATCCTATGATAACTTTTAAGGAAAAACATCTATAGTCTTTATTGAGTAAGAACTGCAGAGTCAAACCTTATATCTGATTAACCTTAATGCTTCCAAAACTGGAAGCACTTTGGCATGCCCACTATGCTGAACATCCCTGTCTAAATTATAGATTTGTAAATTTTTCATTATTGCTTACCATTATTTCTAATGTCCTTCCTACAGTTGATGCCAGTTGGTTTCAAGAACAACAGAACGCCCCAGGGTTGCAGGGAGTAATAGCGGTGGTTCAGGAGGGTGGTACTCTGCTCACTGGCTCCGTGCTCAGCTAAGGTCTTTGCTCAGCAGGGGACATTGGGTTCTCACAGGTGCATGCTCCTAAATACAAAACCAATGTCCTGTCTACTTCACACAAAATATGCAGCTGCTGTAACAGACGGTGACCTAGTAAAAAGGTTAGAAGAAAAAATCCAAAATAATGATGCTGATTGAAAAATAAACTACTCAAGTTAGAAGAAGGTGGAACTGCCTTGCAAGTTTTGAGTTTCTGAGTAACTACTGATAATCAGAAATACCAGCAGAAGTCGAGGCAAATGACTATTTAATGTTTCTAAGTACAGCAAAATTAAAATCTGTGTATTTAAGAAGTTTATTTTTAGAAAACATTGGTGCTAGTCTAGCCTAATGTAGATTGTGATGTAGCCAGTTTACATCTATCTAACAAAGATGTCATTAAGAAAACAATTTTTCCTCCCCTTTCTTTTCTCCGATACATGGTATCTGCTGATTCATTACAGGTAGATTAGGTCCCCATCACTGCAGTGACTGGAGGCAGCAGACGTGCCCAACAAATAGATGTGAACTAAGAATATGCTCTCTCTGACGGAAAACAAAGCAGTTCTGCAAAAACAAGCAGTTCTGGAAACTGCAAATCTCAGGAACCCTACTATATTCTGGATTTTCATTTGTAGTTATCTTTCCCCTGCGTGGATTCCCTAGCAATATAGATAAATTCATACTGCATCTTTTCACTCAGTGGTGATCCTAACAGCTATCTTTCTCCTTTACCAAAATGCTTCTTTCCCTGAAATTTGAGGTCCGTAGTCATGTTTGCTGCCATGCTTCTCATGGCTCTCCTCCTACCTTTAGGTTTAGCTGAAATTGAAGGGATCAAAAGGCAAGGTCAATTGAAGACACATTCTCCTTTTCCTACCAGAATTTTTYAACATAGCAATTAAAAATATTCTAACGTACAGAGAGACAGGCAATATTATCTGTGTGCCCTGTGATGCCAGCAAATGATAAAGCTAACAAAAATAGAATTAGAGTTGACTTAACAAATTTTTGGTGCTATCTATATGTTTAGTTTTTGTAATGTTTTCTTTTTCACATGCCTCATTGAAAACAGCTGGAGAAAAGTATTATGCCTTACTTCCTAGGCCTGTTCTGCTTGTCACTTAAGACGAACACATTGGCACAAAGGAGCTAAACCTTCTTTGAGACAAGATTCCAGCTACTCAGACATGTGATGGTTGTCCAGTGGTTATTCTCAGGTATTGCTTCCTGGCATAGTTCCCTTTTCTGTTTATGTAGAATAGGACTTTTTTCTTTTTGCAAGTTCTGAAGCTTACTTCAATGATGAATGAATAAGCTCCTCCTTATTTCAGAGGAATTAAATACTTATTTAGACAATATCCCTGAAGTCACTTGCTAAAAATTTCTGTAAATAAAAAAGAATTGTGCATGCATTGTGTGCAGCCTGGTTTTGTATGTAAGTGCCTGGGTTATGGATACCACAGGCAGAGAAAAAAAATTGGTATAGACCAGGCCAGCTCAGGTTCAGCAAGGTGAGTGCTGCCAAGTGAGTTCAGCTCTGGAGTGCTGCCAGAATGTGGCTTCTGGAGAAGCCAAATAGGAGACAACTTGTGTGGTAATGTGCTGAAGTGAAGCCAGTTTGAGCATGCCTGCCATGCCCTGCCAGCACTTCTGGTTCCAAAATGTCTTACTGGGTCAGGCAGACCCAGATGCAGCACCTAAACTGTCTCCATGTGTCTGTGCAGTGTGCACATTGAGCAGTTCTGGGAGAGCCGGTCACAGGTGGCACACCAAGCTTCAGAAGCAGTGGAATTAAATTCTTCCTCAGTCTGGGAAAGAGAGCTTCTTCTAGTCTGTTTTCATTGCAGATAATGGAGTGTTGACTTGATTTTAATGCTTCAGAAAATCTTTTTTCCCGTTACTGGAAACACTATAAATAATATTATATTGTACAGTGTTTAGCAAACTTGGATGTGCAAACAGTTTCAAAATGAGATAGCTAGCGCACAAGGAACATTAAGAACTTTTCCGAAAGTTTCCGTAAAAGGCAATTTAATAATGTAGACATCTGTGACTTTCTTTGAGAAATAGGTTTATCTTTGAAAATGATACTGTATTACTTATTGTCTGTCTCTGTGCAACTGAGAAGCACCTTAGACAAATGTTCTCTTCTGTTCTTCTTTAGATTGACACAGGCTTTACAGGAACGTTTGTTTTATAAGACTCATGTGAAACTCTGAAAGGCCTTCTGATTTGCTTGTACTACATTTAACTTCACAGTGAATACTTGTATGTTTTTAGCTTTTAACGTTTTCTCTTCCCTCACCTCCATTAGAAATACTTTCTATTTGTATTAGGTATAAAAAATGCTTGGCTACATCATCTTCACACCTGTCTGTCTTAAAGACAAAGACTCACAGTCTCTTTCTACCTTTTGTTGTGTTTATTTTGAGAGACAACATGATTTATCTTTAAATGGGGGTTGACTCCAGGTTACTGAAAGCTCTGTATGGGCTCTATGGAAAAAATAAGTCCCACATTTAAAAAAAAAAACCAACATATTCCATGTGCATAGTTTAGATTCATATTCAGCTGTTCCTCTTTTCACTGTCATTCATTCTTCCTGTGTTAAAGATCTGATGATCTCATTCCTTATTCTTCCAACTTGTTTTTTAAAATAATCTTTTATAACTTTAGCATCAGTGATAGACATGTATTTCTTGTCTTGTGCACTTATTTGAATTTATTCATCTTTTTATCTACTTATCATGTTTTTCTCTTCAGAAAATGCAATCAATTATCCAAAAAATGAAATTATATGAATTACACATTCTGTTTCTATAAATGTGTAGGTATCACAAAGTAATTAACATGTAGCTATTCTAGCCTGTAAAACTTTTTCATACGATAAAAAGTCCAGGTGCTACAGAAATCAATGGGGAAACTCACATTAATGAGCTAGGATTTCACTGCTAACTTGTTCTAAAAGAGAAACGCCAGTTTAGCAGTTCACTGATAATGGGCTACTGTACAGTGTAGAGACCAAAGATCAATATGCCAAGCTACTAGAAGAAAAAGTCACTGTAAATCTATGTGGTGCATTGCTGAGACAATGTTTTTTATAGAACAAGCAAGTTTTCCCATGCTTTCTCTCAAAAGTGAATTCAGTGTTTATGAAGAACGAATTGTACTGGTTCAAAATGTCTGCAGGCTGTCCTGATCACCCTTGTCAAGTCCAGACTTACAGATTTCATCAGTCTCTTTAGGTCAGAGACATTATGTAAAGCTGAGGACGAAAGGATGCTAGACAAGACCCCTCTTACAAATTAGCTTAAAACATCTACAGAAGTTACTAACAGGCAGCTAAGCCATTGTCTCACTACAGATGCTTTTCCTTCTTCCTTAGCCATGGCTGAACATCTAGGTCTTGACCGGACCACTATACTAAATGGCAATGGTCCTGTGCACCCCCTACTTGAAATATAATTGGACAGAATTAGCATGGAATTGAGAAAAATAAATCTAGTTCTTTTAAGTTTCTTCAAAACACTTTCTCCCACAATGATCAGTACTGTGTAGAAATACAGATAGTATCTCAATAAATTGAGAGAGCTGATTTATAGCCTTAAAATATAAAAAATAAAAATATGCTTTCATATTATTCTGATTTTACATAATTGAGCACAGCCTGTTCTGGCAGAAAACATCAGCTGTCTGAAGTAACTTCATGTTACATCTCCAACGGCACATATTTTTCTATCCCATTACAGATAATTGTATGCAATTACAACATTTTAGTAATCTCTGTTAAACAGCTAATTTAATTGTCTTTTTTTTTTCTTTTTTTTTTTTTTTTCTCCTTCTAATTCTTTCCCTCCACTTTCTGAAGAATAAACTGAAATACAGAATGGATAAGATAGCGACTTCGCAACTGTTTCTAACAATCTTAAATGTGGACCATCTACACATCCCATCTTCATTGCCACAAATTTTGCCCAGACATTAAAACACTTTGTATTGAGTACAGCTCTCCTGTACCACATAAAAACATTTCAAACTTTTCCGTTAGAAAAAATGCAATCAAATGGAGTCAGTGCATTGGCCCAGCTAAATTCTGTTCATTTAAAACTCCAGAGAGTCAAATATTTCTCAAAATTTGACAAATTTTGACAAAAAGCATGTCCCTGAAAGTCTTTTTCCCCCTATAGCTTTTATTTTCACCCAAAGCACAGTGAGTTACAGCTTTACAGATCCCCTTTAATTTAACTCTTCTTGGGACTTGCCTTTCTGGATTCTGCCTTTCTCAAGCAGGAGAAATCACAGATCCTCTAGGTCTCTTGAAAATCTTGGCCATTACTCAAATTACTTTAATTCCAATGAGATTTCGGCTTGAAATCACACAGATTTCTTCCCCCCGCCCCCAAATCCTGCAGTGAGTCCCATAAGGTAGGTACATAGAATAATATGAAAGCATTTAAACAAACTAGCTTTGATTTTTCAGTGCTCAGCACCCAGAAAGACAATCAAGGTTAAATGGAGATGCAAATATTGTACAGTTCTTAGTATCAAGCTATTTCACTGTGGCACTGTAGCTGACTAGTTTTGAAATATTATACAGCGTTCTTGCATTTGCAAGAAATATGGGGGGTTTCTTTGTCTTTAAGCATTTGTTTTCTGTATAGGTTTGCTAGTCTACAGAAAAACACATGTAGGTTAGTTTTCACTACAGCTAGTAAAACAAATAAAACTTCTGGACACAGGCTATGGAACACGCAAATAAACAATTCTGGGATTTCTGCAATTGTGTATTTATATATTGAGTAAAAAAGGAAGTTGTAAACAAGGAAGCTTGTTTCCAGTAGGGGCTGTATGACCAATTTTATACAATTCTAGCATTTTAAAGGCAACTGCAATATAGAAAAAAGAATAAATGTAGGGTTGTGGAAGGAGTCTACCTGTTTCGTCTGTTGAGTGCCATTTCAAAAATGCAGGTTTCTACTGTTCTTTCAGTAGGTGGGAGAGTGTTTTCTTGCCAACAGTAGACTTGCAAGTTTCAGTGCCATAAAACTTTAGTAAAATGTCAGCCTCTGCTACAAACAATATGCAAGCAAAATACACATTCCATTTGTAGATTAAATTACCCATCAAATACAAAGGAAAACCAAAACAACCTAGTCTTGTAACAGATGCAAAAGGCTTCTAGGTAGACTTCATACAATTTTTACAAGCATGAAGAATGAATGGCTATCCATGTATAACCAAGCATTTATAAGAAAACTTTCTGAAATAAATCCTTTATGAAAAAATAAAAATATTGTACAAATCAGCTCTGAAGAAATTCAGAAGGGGGTTCTGTGGATGAAAGCATAATGCTTTATTTTCAGACTATACTTCCATAAATTTAAGTGCTCAATATTGTACCAGCCAGGTGTCAGAAATTAATAGTGAACCTGCCAGGAGAGATGTTTTCCATTTCTTAACTACCATCCTGGTCCGTGACAGAGTTGATTGGCTTTTTCACATATACTGCTACTACTGCCAGAGATAAAATATTACCTCTCTTTAAATAACTATCTTTACACCAAATTTGTTCACTTCAAGTGAGTTCAGTATGATAAATATTTTGATTTTTAAAAAGATAAATTAAATAATCTAGATCCTCAGTACTATTAAGTTCTTTTTTGAGAATACTAGAATACAATTTTGACAAAGGGCTTGCTTTATAATTTACACATAATATAAGCACAATGTGCAGTAGATTTTTCTCGTCTCGGTGGTACTTGACCTTCACTTCACTGAATGGGTATCTTAATCTATTAGGTACTGTATGCTGTTTCCTGTGATGAGAATTTGAGTTCTCAGTCTGACTTGATTGCCTTCCACTGTGGTTTAAGGTGTTAGTAGACTCAACAAGACTGTTCTGCTGTCAAAACACTGATATAAAAATAACTCATCAGGGAGTCTCAGTGGTGCAATGTTGGTGAATAAAGGGAAAGCAAACTAACAAACATTCTTGGGAACAGCAGCAGAATTTTAAAAAATACAATATAAAAAATTCTGTTTACAATCTATATAAAATCAGATTCTTGCAAAAGTTTAATTTGAACCTAATATAAAGTTGAAATAATAAATAAAGGAATTGTGAGATAGACTTGCAAAGAAAGATGATTCTCAGTTTCCATTCATGATGCCACCCTTAGTTCACCTTGGATCTTCTTTCTGCTCATATATTGATTTAGGTCACTCTACTAGTCTGCTCTATGGTGTAGCATTTCCTATGATCTGTGAATAATGAGATCAATTTGCATCACAAAAGCATAAAAGAGTTACAGGAAAGTCTTGTTACCAAAACTGATTTTTTGCATCCCCTTCTTAAAACTCTAAATAACTAACTAATAATAACTAACTCTAAAAACTCTAAATAACATCAACTATTGCAAAGGAAGGCAAAAGCTTTACTTTGAATCAGATTCCAGTTTTGTTTTTTCTTCTGTTGTGTTTCTCCCTTCTGGCCAGCCCATGCTGATCCCAGAATGAGACTCTCATACAAAGGTCAGCCTTGCAAGGTGAGGGATCTGCCATTAGGCAGACGAAGACTTAATTGAACAATCATCCAGGTCAAAGGGAGTCTTTTTTCATTATTTTAATAGACCTTAGGTAAGGTTCTTAATTGGGAATAGGTTGCCTCGAGAGTTAGATTGTTCTCAGAAGTGAACTTGTTAAAATCTTCGGAAGACAAACTTCTCAAATCTCCTTTGCCATGTGTTCAGATTTTAATTAATTCTTTTCGAATGTGTCTGCATAATTTGGTCATGTGTTGGCACTGAGAGGTTGTGATTTTCCTCCTGCTCTGCTTTATCACTAAAATAATAATATACAAAAAGTATATCACTGATCCAAAGTCATCCATCTCTGTGCCTTTAGTAGCCTTGCAATGAATGGGCAGTTTTGCAGCTTTCATTGCAAAAAGCCACATTTTGATCAGGAAGCCTTTGGAAATCCTTCTGAACTCCAAGTTCAGAAAATGCATGTTCTTAACACTGCACGTTGCATTTGAACCAAAGATAGCTCTGAATAATAGAGGAAAACACTGCTACTAGGATACCCAAGTTTGCTATGGTTGCGTTTCCTTCTTTCATGACCTCAATGTTCTCTTAAGGTAATAATTGTGTGTGAATATGAAAGAAGTGTTATCCTGATTGTAATACAATTAAAATGACAAGTTACAAGAGCATTTTTCTATATGTCTTGACAGGTATTTTAACACAATAGCAGAGGACTACCAATGATTTTTCTGGATAAAAAGACTTCCATCACCCTTAAAACATTTTCTCATCTTCCATCATGGTGTTTCCCACAGTGAGCTGGCAAGATGAAGGTATAACTATGCAAACCTGAGAAACTGTATGGTTCTCTTTAAACAGTAGGTTATCTTCTTCATAACAAAAAGGATTCAAAATCTGATTCCAAAAGCATATCACTCCTGGGGAAAGTTGTATTTCCAGCATTACTCTCAACAGCTCCATCTCAGGATTTTCAGCACACAAAATAGTTTATATTTGGAGAATACCTATGAAAAGCCAGCTGCAATTCTACAAATGTTGCGTATTGTCAGATTATATGAATTTAACTCTGCAAGTTCTCCTGATGCATACAGAAAACACATGGATTCTGTATGTCTTCAAAATCACAGATGAGGATTTAGTGATACAATCATTTGTTTTAATACACTGTTGTGAGATCTTTATATTCTGTACACCTCAATTATTTCTATGGGTTTCATACAGTCTTGATGCAAATAATAGTCCAACCCTGGAAGGAGAAGTGAAAGGCACAAATGTGGCTGGCACAGAGCCAGCTCAGTTTTGGCAGCAGTACAGCAGTGGTAGCACAAGGCAGCCATGACAGGCGATGACTCAGAGCCCTGCACTGTACTCCCTGTCACAGGGGATGCTTTGGGGCCCCATCGCTCCCTCTAGCAGTGCTCATGCACAGTGTCCTGCATCAGCCTTTGCTCATTGAATTATTGAACTGCAGTTATTTAGTCTGCCCAACAAAATAATAAATTGTGTTTTTATGTTGGGGTGCAAAGAAAGCCATCGAAAGGGTTGAGTGGCCAATTCAAATTACATCTCTGGCAAACGTGCTATAGACTTCATCCTTAGCAGGTATTACTATACTGTTACTAAAGAAACAAAACCTAAAAAGGACAGAACGTGTTGTCAGTGTTTGCATCAGTTCTAGCTAACAAAACTACTATCCAGAAGCATATGTCTACTGTGAATAGTGTTAAGACCATAAACAGTGATTAATAATAGTATGCAAGTATAAAGCGTTTGTATTGTGAAAGCCAACTGAATTTCTTACATGTCTGTGGGATCCACTTGGCTTAGTGAAACGTTAATTGTAAAATAAACATTTAAAAGTTTGAGTTATTGTTTATATTGAAACAACAGGAAAGTTAAAAGCTTAATGTCAGGTTCCTGGGAGCTTTAAGAGTATATATTTAGGTAAGTGATAATGCTGACTCAGCTTGCAAATCTGACTTTTGACCTTTTCAAGAATAACCCACTTTTGTGAGCTATCTGCCCACTTCTGCTTTGTTTCCTCCTTGGTCTCACTCCCATCTTCTCATCGCAGTCGCACAGCTCTCACCTGCAGAGTAGCAGCAGTCTGCTTAGGAAACACATGCCAACACCTCCAAGCTTCATTCTCAACCTCCTTGCTGAGTTATTCTTAATTCTTAATTTCTAGACACTTGTTTTCCATCAATCTTTTAATGATCTCTTGCCACCCTCTCCTGTTTCATCTCTGTCCTCCCTTCAGAGTATGTGCACGTATACACACACACACATTTCATTTCCTGGAGTTGTCACCCTCCTGTGTACCCTCCTGCCCTCCACCCTTCTGGCTCCACCTCCTTTACCAGGATCCTCATTCAAAAGCAAACTCATTTTCATTGCTTTTTGTTTATAATTATGAAGGGAAGATGCTCTGGTTCTCTACTAAGAATGAAACATTTATTAAAGAAAAGTTGAAAAACTGAAGAATTTAATTTTCCCTTTGTACTTTTATTTCCATGTGTTTTGATTTACGTTACACAAAATTCAATTGATAGTAAGACATAACTCAGAATGAGCTTAGAGGTTCCATTTCCAGCTATGTCAATTTATATTTAATAATTTTCCCATTCTTTCTAGTAATTTATTCCCTATGACTCGAAGTCAACTCAATAACAATAAATAAGTTAAGTAGAAGGAGAGAGCGCACAACAAACAATGAAAACTGAAAATGAATTTATTTTAATTCACTATTATAGCAGGTATGACACAGATGAGGGTTGAGTGCCAGGAGAGTGCACTGGAAAATCACTGAGCTTTCCTTTTGTTTCATTGTGCAATATGCTATATAGCTATTACAATATGACGTGTGATTTTTTGTTGGTATGGCTTGATTTCTTCCTTAGTGTCTCCTACTTTCTATTCAGGCATTTTATTCAAACTCTGCTTGACAAAGGTACAGCAGGAATGCTTTGACAAAAACTCAAAATCCTAGATTAGTGCAGAAACTGAGTATGTACTGAAAGTCCCATAAAATGAATGAATATGAAGTTATTTTTAAAAGAACATATTAAATACATTTTTTTTCTTACTCCTATCCCTAAAAACTCTGCTTTCATTGTTACCATTTGAAGCATATGGTTAGAGCACCTGGAATCAATCAGTCCATTGAAGCTCATTCTTTCACATATATTATTAATAAGAAAAGGATTCTTTTAATAGATTAAAGGTACAGTAGGAACTTGCACCATCTCCCTGCATTCTCTGCATGCTCACTGATGCCTTCAGGGACTAAAAAAGGTGACACTGAATTAAACTTCTGCCATGCTTCACTCTTCAGAGTATAATTGGAATTAAAGGTGTAAAAACGTTTCTTTCCCATGAATATGAGGGGATAGGTTTGGTGAGAGTGGAGTAAAAAATGTGCCACTTTTATGTCATTAATACAGAAAGCTGGGTTGCTACATACCCAAAGAAGTTATGACATTTCGCTACAGATCCGGAGTGGATCACCTCAAGTGATTTTGGAAAGGGTTCAAACAGCACCATGCTTCTTTAGCTAGCCAATTCAAGGCTGAAAAGGAGCATCAAAACTTCACATCTTTTTTAGAAATTAATGCCAAGAAATCCATGAGCCTCTTCCATGTCTCCTCTGAGAGGGATTATCCTTGGGGCGCACATAACAGAAGCAGTCGTCTTCCCTACTCAATGTAACACAGCCTGACTTTTCCCTGGGGATCAGTGACCTTTGGTACATCCGTGCACGCATAGATGCAGACCACGGAGGGGATGATTCAGGAATAGCACAAAAGTAAAACCAAGAATAAATATTGGAGGGTGATATATTTATGCAAGTCTTTTAGATCTTAATGTAGAACCTTCCTTGGCAAAACGGCTATAAATACAGTCAAGAATAAGGTATTTACTTACCAGAATACCTTATGGAACAAACTAAGGAACTGGCTGCTTTGTTTAGGTATTTAAATGTTTGTTTAGATAATGGAAGCTCACATTTCTTCCCTTTACGTTCTTTGCCCAGGATACACATGTATAGTTAGCATACAGGCTTCAAGAATAAAAAGGTCAGGTTTGTATTGGGGAAAAGTGGTAAAGGCAGGTGTGGATGACAAGGCCGATTACCCAGGGGTGAAGTAGCAACATTTTTTGCAGCTGATGATGACTTGGATAGGAAACATCCTCTGTCTGACCTTATCTGCTAACTGCAAGTCATTCCCACTGCAAACAAGGATGTGCCCTGTCAGACTGTCAATACCATCTCTCTCATCGTTACTACAAATTCCCCCTTTTTTCACTGTGCTGTCTTTGATCGGGACTCTCACACCTCATTGTAAGAACGTAGCTGAATGCTGGGCTCTGTGTTTCCAACTCTAAACCTCAGCAGGCCTGGGGCGGGGACGATGAGGAAGATGATGTAATAGGTATTGACTGTCCCTGTTCCACCCATAAATAATGTTAGGAAGGTTGCTGTGGCAATGTTTTTGGTCACACATGGTTTCAAGCTCAGTAAGTTGAACCTTCTATCCACATGGATTTTTAGGAAAAGTAAAAACTATGAGCCTCATCACAGACTGACTCCCTCTCAGCTGAGTGAGAGGGGAAAAAAAAGGTCTTGTTAGAGGATGCTGTAGATTTTCTAATGGTAGAAGGGTCTTGATTTTTGTGCTTATTGTTAACATACAAGTAATTCCATTTACATGGGAATTACCATAGAATAAAGCAAATGTAGTATCAGGGGAGAGCATGTGCAATATAGTCTTCCTCATTTCTATGCACCAATGTTATCATTTGGTGAAGAATGAAGTATGATTATTTTTAAAAAATATATTACAGTATTTATTTTATCATCCAGATGACAAAGCAAAATATATTAGTTTCACTTTTTCCATAGGCTTTCAAAACAGAAAGGTGTATGTTTTCCTGGTAGCTTTTCCTTTTTCCAATGTAGGCAAATCATTTTTTAGAAAGCTAAAGAACTAGGGAATCTTTATCCTCAGAAGCTAGCTAGAACCAGACAGAGCCTCAACTTGGTGTCCTGAATCTACCCAAACACACCACAGTGTTATGTGGTGGTGTTTCCAGAGGTGCTGGAACACTATTTGTTCCCAACAGCAAGTTCATGTGCCGTAACAACTAGCTACTATGGATAAAAGTCAAAGACTTTCAGTGACAAAAATGGCTTTGAAATGAAAACAACTCTTTACAAAAAAGATACATTCTGAACACAGACTGGTAATTTGCAGGTGTGTATGAGGACAGAGTTGCTTCTGCTGCTATGTAAGGCAGGGACAGTCACTCAGTCATAGACTGCAGGGAGGCTTCCTGCATGATAGCAGGTGAGCAAGCCAAAACCCAGTAAGCTTCAGCTTGAGTGGAAAAAAGGGCCAGTGATGGACTCTCTCAGCACACTGAAACTGGTTTTCTGAGTGGGACCACAAAAAACGCTGGACTTCATTCCCAGTGCCTGTAAAACCTTACTCAGTAGAAAAAAAAAAATCCTACTGCCAGACAAGCGAACCAACTGGGAAAAAAGTTCTCTTGACTTTCAGGTTCTTCCTTATACTTTTGTATTTCCCTTAGTGAAAACTATTTTCATCTCTAGCATAAAGAGAGAGCTGACACAAAGCAAACACCCAAATAGCCTGTTCCACACTCTAGGCAGAATTTTTAGCAGTTATCTCCTTGTTAATGTTACTTAGAAATATAAGCTTCAACATATTTCTAGTTATTGAATAAGATGTACCAAATATATCAGAATATAATGTCCTTCTTGATGTTCAGCTGTAAACTAAGAAAATGTAACTGTCAAAAATACATGAATGTTATTCCAAATTTTTTAATTTAGTGAATGGCCTCAATTCTAACACATAGATCTGAGATTACTTCTGGGTCTTATCTGATGATGAGTTCTTTGAATTTCATTTTCTTCTTGGAGATATTTTTATATCTCATTTTTGATCAAGTAAATTTATCCGTGTGATTTATCTTGAAAATAGAGGGATCATAATTCTTTCCCATTGAAAATGTGCCCCATAACCCTTTAAAGTATTAGGACTACTACTATTATTTCCATCCAGAAATCTATGAGCACTCAAGTAGCCCAGTTTAAAAAAAAAAACAAAAACAAAAACCAAAAAACCCAAACAAAAACCCCCAAATTTAAGCATATTTTTAATTTGCATAATCATGAACAAAATACACTCTTTCCTTCCTATATTACATAACATTTTTTTTGAGCAAAAACATGTGTTAGTGAACATGAGCTCTCTAACATATCAATTTGTTAGAATTCCATATGGATATTTTTCTGCGTTTTGTAATACTTTGATTACATTCGAGATTCATCTTAAAAGTGTGGTTCATCTCTCAGAGGAGGGTTGAAGCAATAGGGTCTGAATAGATATTTCCTCAGAGATCTGCACAGGCCAAAGTGAGCCTAACTGGGAATGAGTGGCAAAAGCACCCCATCGTGACTGGCCCAGAGGCTCCGTGCATCCTTGGCATAGACTACCTCAGGAGAGGGTATTTCAAGGACCCAAAAGGGTACCGGKGGGCTTTTGGTGTAGCTGCCTTGGAGACGGAGGAAACAAAACAACTGTCTACCTTGCCCAGTCTCTCAACCCCTTCTGTTGTGGGGTTGCTGAGGGTCGAGGAACAACAGCTGCCGATCGCCACCACAACAGTGCA
>JAYKAV010003333.1:269307-332641 GCA_035582835.1 Phoebastria nigripes
GGAGGATGTGATGCCTGTTCAGTATCTCCAGAATCTGCGAGAATAACAAATGATGTAGCTACTGAGTGGGCCTTCTTACTTTCCTTTTAAAAGCAACTGTTAATTTAAGATTACAGTAATTGTTACTGATTTAGGTACCTTCATCAGTTAAAAAAACGCAGAGTTCTCAGCTTCATTCCCAGAGGAATGCAGAACATCTACCAAAGGGCACTATCATAACAAAACTGGCTTGCAGTGCAACTCCTGCAACTTTATTTACATTTAAAGAGTTGCATTAAGGAGAACTCGGCAACATCACTTAATTCATGCCTGACTGACTGTTCTTATAGCTGGTAACTGGAGTCAACCATGGTTCAAAACATTATGCCACAATGCAGCAAGCTAAAGGAAGCTGCTCATTAGTCAGTCTCTGCTCAGACTTACTATAATTGTCATTGAAAGATTTTCTTACATAGGGGTCTGTGGCTCTAAAAAGAGTAGCTAATACATGGGTAGGGAGGAACCAGGTGGTAACTCCCTGGGTAGACTGATACTAGTCAGCTTTAACACAATTCAGCTTAAATTCTTCTTCATTGACTGGAATGCAGATACCTGCTCTGGCTGACCTCACCTCGATCCTCACAGAGTTGGAGACAACCTGTAGCTCCTACAGCCGCACTCACCAGCTGGGTCTAGTCAGGACAGATTGATGACAAAGACCTTTTGCCAGTCACGTGCAAAGTTACTGTGGTCTGTAACAAGTTCATAGGTGATTCCCTGAGAACTCTTGATGGAAAGCAGTTTTCAGTGTACATCTCAAGATCCAGTATGTTAACCACGGAACTGCTAGTATTTAAAAGTTAGAATGATACCACGTTAAATACATCGTGTTTTAGACATACTATGATAGAAGCATTTTTTATGTTATGTTCAACTATGACAAAAATTTAATTCTAACTAATATTCCCCATTCTGTTATATTGTTGGTTTTGGCCAAGCTGAATGATCCAGAAAAATATCTCTGCTAATGTAATATGAAACCATCCACAAACATGACAAGATGTCTAGCAACAATAACACTTAGTCTTTCTTGCACAATCCAACCATTTGCTAGGATTATCTAACTTAAACAAACTACACTGTAGAAGCACCTCTTCTGTCAGAAAATAGAGCTGTGAGAGGGACCAAGGGATTTTAATCAGTCAAAACTAATGTTTGAAATTTAATATTTGCTTGCTGAGCAGCGATAGTGGAATCTTTACTAGGAACAGGATTGTTGGACCTTGGCTATGATTCACTGGAGTTTCTATTTTGTCTCACTCCTATAGATCCTTTTCTTTGTCTTACAACTTGCATAACCAATTTATAGCCATCCCAAAGTTGGGTGGAAATGCTGGGGTAAACACTGCAGTGAAAATTAAGGGTGCAATGGCAGACTAAGATGATTCACTACTGTGCAGAATCTCTGGATCACTTCTGCACAGCAAGGCCAAACTGTTTAACGTATATTTAAACACATATACTGCATAAATCACAATGTAGAGGTACACTGCCTTAGTCTACATTCCTGAGTAGCTACAGTGCTGTCTGCTTGAAACAGCTTCTAGCCCTAGCCCATGGCTGCAACACAGAAGAGAGAATCCTCTCTGCCCCAGCCCATGTCTCTGAGCAGCCCATAGTTCACTCAGCCTTTTGCAAACACGCAGGTGTTATCTGGGTTTATTGCACCCCAAACTATTCCAAGCAGGAGAGAGGAACAAATGCATGACTGGGAAGGAGAAAGCTTGTTTGAAGATTAAACCCTAATTACATCGCAGTTCTTCCAATGAACATTGATTGTACCACTTTCACCAATTTGGGGTCTCATAAATGGACAATACATGTTTTCAAATTCAATTTCTTTCCTGTTATTAATTTTGTTTTTATATAATATTTGTCTTTCAAAGAGACTAAAGCTAGTATCCATTATAGCTACAAAAATCCCTTCAAGGACTAATATTTCATTTCTTTCCATAGCTCTCTTATGTCTTTAAACATTTAGATCTTTGGTACTGCAGGTTCCTTCCCTAGATACTCTAGGATTTGTACAGCTTAGTATGGCTATAGACTTGAAATACAGAAGTCAGTTATCTTGCAATATGACCAGAAGATAAAAATAGTCATTTTATGATCATATTTCAAGGAAAGGCACTTCAACAGAGGTTATGAGAGACTTAGCACAAATTTTTCGTTCATGCTAATTGAGCCTTTATTTCTGTTTCTTTAAATCCCAGAAATCCCTTTCTTCTTTTACTTTCCTTAGAAGTGACTCTGAAAAAAGAAAAAAACAAAAAACCCAACCCAAAACTATTCTATTCTGAAAAACAACTTCTTAATAACTGATATGATCAGAATTCTTCATATCCTGCTTCAGTTGCAACACTTAAGTTTTGACACTTCACATACTTAAATCATACAGAAATTATGAGAACTTTATAATCTAATAAAAACATTTTAAACATACTGGGATAAGAAGGATGTCTTTAGTAAAATACTGACAAAGCAAGTAATTTTGTATGTGTGGTTAGCCCATGAGAAAAGAGATTACGTCCTGATTATATTACAAAAATAAAATGAGCACTTGAAGATCTATTTTGTTTTCATCAACTTGATGCCCATGATGAATGATGAAACATACCATCAGCTTGAATGCCAGTGCTTCTAAAAAGTTACATAACCTTATTCCACTAGCACACTCAGACAAAATAAAACTTGTGCAATTTTTTTTTTTTTTAATATATATTTTGAATAGTGTCCACCAGTACACTCATACAAACTTGTGTGATTTTGTTTGCAGTTTGGCTGCTCTCTGCACTAAGAATATACTTTGATTGCAAACTCTGTAGGTTCATCAGGAAGAGTGTAGCATTAAGAATATAGAATATATGGCATTAAAGACAAGCAGTCAGAATTTAACCTTGAAACTATGGCTTTGAATTACTCTACTAGTCACAAAATTGCTCTCTCTGGACATTTAAGAATTGTATGTATGTGGTGTAAACTAACCAAACTAACTGAACGCCAGCCCTTGCTCAGACACAGGAGTTATGCCAGTGGCATAATCACACTATGGCAACTCTTGACTGCTATTCCCTACAGGACTATTACTGTCGATCCAAGTTTTATCAGCCCAACATTGTTCAGTTTAGCCTTGCAACCAAACAAGCTACATATTTGTATTTGTAGATATTTATAAGGATTAAGGGAGCAGAAGCAGTATTCAAGTATTTTCCCTATGCCACACCTCAAATTCCTGAACATTTCCCTGAGAGGGCTCAGGGTTTGCATATGAGTGCTTACACTTTGGGTAACTGCTGCTCTGGAAATAGAGATTTCACAGATATTCATTTTGCCTCCTGTAAATATCTGAGTTTTAACAGCTCAGTGCCAAAGCCTACTAGATTTTGTTTCCAACAAAATCAACAATAAATACAGTGAATGATAAAATTAGAACAAACTACTATTACTATGTGCTTTTCCTCTGTAGGGCCTGAAAATCCCAATCTTGTGCAAAGTGCAGTTCCTTTTTTTTAAAAAAAAAAAAAAAAAAAAAAAAAAAGACTTCCCTCCCCCCACCCCAGACATCACACAAGCAAGCTTGATAAATAGATGAGCCTTTTCACTCTCCACAAAATATAAATACACTTTACTAGCACATGCAAATATCAATTTAATAGGTAGCTACTGTACAAAACAGGTTACTGCTAATGTGCTTATTTGTTACATCCTTTTTCCACTAGTAATGTTTTAGAATATTTCTTCTCAATCAACTTGAAGTGGTATTTAAAAATGAAAAAATACTGGAAGTGCAAAGACAATTTGCAGACAGTGTGCAAGACATCACTAATCATGTTGACTTTACAAATTTTGTATTTGTGATGAAACCCTGAATTCTCAGTTGACCTAAGAGATCTTCCAAGGTAGAGACAAATCAGTAGATTGTCAACAAGCCCATCATGTATGAAGCTAAGGTCTGTAAAAATACAGCGTACTAGAAGATATTTCCTTTCCTTTAAACATGTTTTTTCTTGACAGCAAAAATTACAAATTCAGAGATACCCTATAATTCATATGTCTAATGTGGATTGTGTCATTAATGGCAAACTTCAAGTGCTTTGGAGAAGGGGCTGTTGTCCTTTTTTACATTTACACTGCCTCATGGAAAGGCATCCAAGTTACATACATGTAAGGAAGAATACGTACCATGTTATTATTATAGTAATACTATTATATATAATACTACCAATAATAATAGAGTGGCTCTAAAATGAAATGTGACTCCCTGAAAGATGTTCCATTTTGCAATGTTATATGGCTATCTCAGAAATTAAACTACATTGCTGTAACAGACTTCTGTGAATATAACTACCAGGACTAACTCTGGCAGAGTATCAATTGACCGCAATCTGCTATAAATGCCCCACATGAAGGGGATATTTACCTAAATATCGTATCTTCCTTCAAAGGCATAAAATAAAAATAATATTTCATTATAAAAGACTGAGTACGATCTCTGGGAACATCTGACAACTCACCTGGCATTTGCAGATTGAAAGGGTTTTTTTTAAACAAGAGATAACAGAATTTTGTCTAGTTTCACAAAACGATGCTAAGGAATTAGAGCTGGACTTCAGCAAAAAATAGACAGATTTTGATTTAAATGGCTAAAAGATCCAGATGGGATGGGTTTTGCCCATTTGAAGTACCAGTGCCATTTAAACATTCATAATCCAGTTCTAGATTTATTTTCCAAGTTTTGCCCCTTCTTCCCGTAAGATGTTGCATAGTTGGATCCAGTATTTTGCATCAAACCTTATGCTTCATGTTCGTAAAAACAAATTGTAACCCTTCCCACAGAGTTAAGGTAGTTGGAGAGCACACTATAAATCTAATACAAAAAGGTTCCAGCAGACACACAAAACTTCTCTTCCAATCTGCTATTTTCAGTAAAATAGGCATTATCCAGGGCAGGAAAGAAGATTTGAAAAATGCCAAACTACAAAATCAACTACAATTAATGGTTTTCTTATGGCTCCAGCAGCTCTAACACTTCAGAAAGAATGCATAATAAGAATCTATTAGTCCTTGCTAGCTTTTATACAGACTTTTCAAGGTTTTTAAGAAACAGTTTATATAAGTATTAGAATCATTACTGGTAATAAAACAACAATCTTGTTGTAAGTACCAACCATTTCAACTGAAAGAAATTATCTTAGGAAGATTTGCAACAGCTGATATTTTAAAAAACACATAAGAGATTTTCACTGTACCAAGGAAAGCAAAAGTATTTGACTCTGCCTTGGTGTTTCCCATGCTCATTGTCCAGGTCTGAACAGTTAAATTGACTGGGAGGAAAGGAGGAATAACGTACTTCATATGTTAAGAGACAGACCAAAAAAAAGTTTCCAGATGCTAGTCTGTTTCTTTATAAATCATTCTTCTTTGTATTAATACTGGAAATGTTATTATGCTATTTCAGAAGTGAAGTAGAACAAAGGTGGGATAGTAGAGAACTATATACAACAGCAACTACAACGTCTAGTCCTTTTTTCTTTTGAATGATTAGTTTTACATGCTTCATTCATAAAAGCAAACCCAAACAGCTAAATGAAAAACATGTAAATGTATATAACAATAATTAAAACTTCTGATAATATAAGCCACATAGAAATCAATTAAGGAAAATGAGAATAAGAGAAAAATATAAAAAGTTACAGAAGGCTTTGCATTTTATTTAATAAGGTGCACTTCTGAAATTAAATAACTGTTTCTCAGCACAATGTGCGTGGAGCAAGTCTATTCAAAAGAAGGCATCACACAAAGTCTGAACAGTGAAACAGAGCCTTTGGAATCAATTTGAGATGTTGCTTCAATACCAAAAGATCTCTTTGGGAAAAAAATGTTGGACCTTTATGAAAAACTTACAGAAGTTAAACTGTTGGAAGGAGGCTAAAAGGAAGAGTCAAATACCTAAAGGTTGAGTAGAGAAGGAAAAAAAACCTCTAACATTTAGAAAAGGTTGGAGAAGTTAGTAATATACAAAAGCAGATTATGAGGGTTTTTTGGGGAAAAATCTTTGGCTAGTGTACAGAGTCATAACTTCATTAACTTCAGCTGCATTTTGATAGTATGTATTAGTCAAGAATCTGCTTACAAAGTTTTGTGAAGGCCAAGTCCAGTGGGTTTCAAACTGCTGTTAGGAATAACATCATGTTTTCAGACAGCTTACAGTAAGATTGCTTATTGAAAGCATCCTTCAAGGTGAGGCGGCTGAGCCTGGAAAGATAAAATTGGTTGAGAACTATAAACATACGCCATACAACATTTCAAGGGACTGCAAACCCTTTTGTGGCAGTTTAACTGCACAGCATAGCTAGTGTCCTATCTGAATTCTAGCATGGCCTAAAAATGCTAAGAAATACCTTTCATTTTCATCAGAACATCACACTGCTTGCTGGGTTCTTTAATCATTTAATTAAAGAGAGTTCCTAACATTTTTGATTTTCTAATTTACTTTGAACAAATGCAGTAATTGCTGAGGAAAACACACTTGATCTCTGTGTACAGTATGTGAGAAAAACTTGCACCAGTGCTCAAGAGTGAAGCAATTAATTTAAGCTTCAAGACAGTATCACTGTATTGATTCAATAAGGAAAAAATATTTGTGAAATTTTAAATGATATTAAAACGGAAACCTTTTGCAATATTTGGATAATTTTTGGAAATGCTTAATGCTACAAAAATAAGAAATCAGTATTATGGTTGTATAATTTACGTATTACATTTACAGTTTTAATAATACCAAACTGTGAAGGCTGTGTTTTCAACAAAAATAATTCCAATCTGACAGATTCTGAAAGAAAATAATGACATTCTATAACCAAGTAATTATAAAGGTTTCTATTAGAGATGTTGACATTTCATAGCTAAGCAGCTGTTTTTCCAAATGCAGTGGCAACTTCACTTTGCAGCAGGGTCAGTCAGATCCCCCTACGATTTACCCATCCTCATTTTGTTAAACAACATATTACTGGCAACACAGACTCCCAGTCAATGAGCTTGTCTTTGGGGGGAAAAAAAAGAAAAAAAAAAAAAAGCATGACCTGGGATTCTCAGGACCTTGATCATTCCCAGATATGTCAAATAGATCAAAATACAGGTTTTCCTTCATCTCATCCGGTCTGTTCATTCCTCCCATCTAGCCAATATATTAATTTTCTGCTCACCTAATCATAGCCCCACCTATGAATCATGTAGGAACGACATGCTTTTGACAGCCTACTGACACGTGTACTGTACTTTGTATATCACAGTGGCTCTGTCACCTAACATTACTAACAGCATCCATCTCATCATCTTATTTTGTACAATGAGATGCACTCTGTGAATGTAATATTCAGCTCTAACCACTTTGAGATAAGTTATCAGCGTGGTGCATTTCACACATGACTCCCATTATATCCCACAGATATAGTATAAGCTGCTCCCTAGCAACTGCAGCAAAAAATGTACCCCTTTAGGTATTTTTCCCAGCTAAAGAAACCAACTTGCTATTTTATGAACTTCATATATAAAACAATCTTGGCTACTGTCAGCTCAAATTATTCTGACTAATGGTCCTTAAGATGCATTTTTAGCCCTTTGTCTAGTTTGAGTTCTGATAGCGAAGCTTCTCTCTTGCAAGCCTCCCACCTCAATAATTTTAGCACCAAGGAAAAAAATATTTTTCCAAACCGAGACATATCTTCCCAATAAAACCTAACCATTTATACAAGAATTATAATCACATCATGAGCTAGAAATCAATTTTATATGGGAAATCAAACTCCTAGCATGTTGGCAAGAGTGGAGACACTGGATTTATTTTGTGGAACACCAGAAAGTCTTTTGGTTGGACTTCATTCACATACTGAATGGGATTGCAAATATTTTCAACGGACTATAAGCTTTTAAGTAGACTATTGCTTCCTATGTTATCCCAAATCTATTTAAATGAACTTAGTTGATATCAGGGGAAAGCCAGAAATTACCACTCCTTGTTTAAAAACACTAGCCTCATGCTTACATCACACCTAGCAAATAAGAAGATGTGGCTGTTGTGAGACTGGTATTCATTTAACACACCATAAAATATTTTAAAGGAAATAACTGAATAGTAACAGCTAATTAATACTTCGCACATGAACAGAACCTTCCACCAAACAGCATCAAAATTTAGGAATTTCCCCCCTCTGCCAGGGGAAAGGGTGTATCAGCAGGCAGTAACTTCCCCATATAAATAAAGTAAAGCCTTCAAGTCTGATGTTATCCAGGCTGGTTAGGTTAGCACATTTAGGCAATGGCTAGTTTAGTATTGTTGTTGTACTGCTGTGTAGGGCCCTACTGGTGAACCAAAACCATTACCAAAAAAATGATGAGGGAATTGCTGAAAAGGGGAAGACTGGAGCAGACGATGCATCTTTGATACCTCCTGGTACCAGTTTGTTTGAATCTGGACCATTCATTTGGCTTCACAACATAAAATGTCAAGCTAACTTCAGGCATCTTTGTACTATGGGTCTAGCTCTACGGTTGATTAGATTAAGTTCCACGATTAGATTATCTTTATTAGACTGTTGTACTTAACATGGTGGTAGTCACTGCAGACGAGGATAGCCAGAGTATAACACAGTGCTGATGTTACATTGTGCAAAGCATATTTCCTAGTGATTGAATCCCTCAGCATCTCAAAACCCAAGGACCTGTGGTGATGAGACATGCTCTCCGCAACAGTTTTGTAAAGTCACTCTCTCTTCTCTGGCCTTCCAGCATGGCTAAATGGTGAAACTGTGTGAGTTGTCTTACTGATAACTCACCAGTGATAACCACACCACCACAGTTTAGCATCTGCAATGATTAGATTTGGGCATCTGTCTTGAGTCATGCCTAAAGTTTAGCTTTTTTAACAGTGTAATAATAATAATAATATTGTAAGATATATACATATATGTAAAACATACAAGATACACATTATAGTTTGAGACAACCTCTTGAGCTTTAAAAGAGAGTTCTATTGCTGCCAAACAGAATTATACTGAGTTCATGCTACAGTGGTACATACAGAATCTATTAAATTCTACTTGTTCAAGGAGTAACTTTTACAGAACCATTTTACATTTGTATATAACTGCACTAGTTTCCAACTTTTATTTAAAAGATGCTTGTAGAATGAAAAGAAGAAATCCCTGGCTAAAAGATGGTATATACATATAAAGCACTGCATACCATCAACTGCCAAGAGGTGGTGGTTTTTTTGAAACAGAGTACAGGGTTCACAACGTGAGAAAAGCAAGTGAATACACCACTGATTTTTTTGTGCAGCTGAAATGACATAAGTGAACATTAGAACAAATAACTTAATCTGGACAGTAAAAAAAAACCAACCAAACAAAAAACCCACAACAAAACCCCACAAACCCTACCAAATCACAATATCCTCTTTTACTGGTGTGTAAGGTGGATTTCTGACTTTTCCAAAAGGATAGAGAATGTTCCAAAACTAACTTCTGTCTTCTTTATTAGATTACAGCTCTATTCTCTTTAATTCTTTTTTCTGGGCAGCAAATATTTTAAGGAACATTAGAGAAACTTTTGTTCCAAATAACATTCATTAATGCATTTTCTCTCTTGCTGTCTTTATATAATACTAGTATACAAGAAAGCAATGGACACCGAAGAAATCTTAAAATTAAGATTTTACAGGCAGTCCTGCTACCAGAACTGTTGTTTTCTACTTCAGCATAAAAATTACAAGATCCTTAAAAGTCACATGATTGACTCTGGGTTCAGTGAAGAGGTAGATAACTCAATTTGGGTGTTATACTATTCTTACACAGTTGTATTTTCTCAGCTGAGTCAATTAACATATAAGGAGCTTCATGCTATTGTGATTATATTGCTTCTAGTACAGGGGTCATTTGGATATCTTTGTTCTGCACACAGAGAGAGTTGAGTTTCAGCATAGTGGTGTTCATTTAGAGTAGTTTACTGCATATTTTGTCCACATCAAAAATAAAAGCACTGCTACTGTCACACTTGTTGGCAATTTAAAATCAACCCTGAAAAACCTTTAACTGAAGGCATTAACTAAGCAAAAAATAAAGCGTATGTATGAATTTGCTCACTGGGCATTGATACTAAATTACAAAAGACAAAAAACATTGGCACAGAAGAGATTAGTTTAAGTTGCTGCTGCTTGCACTGTGTTTGTTTTGTGGATAAAGAGATGAGCTCATGTTTTACAGATGTCAACGCTTGTCACCACTACCAAATTCAACTGAAAAACCCCTACTGCACACTTTCAAAAACACCTCTTATGCAACATTATTTTCTAAAAGGCACATAGCGCTCATGCTTCCAAAATTGCTAATCATGCCTAACCAGTTCTTCTGTACCCTTTCTATCATGCTGTGAAACATATGTGCTTCAGTTGCTAATGGTCTAAAAATAAGTATATGCATGCAGTTTTATCAATTCAAAAGATAGATCCTATAAAGGCTTAAGAATTTAGGATCTACATCATGTTCCACTGTCATGCAGCCTTGTGGATGGTCAAAGAGACAGCAATTCCAGGACAGAAGAGAAAACAGCACCTGTTAGCTAGCCACAGACAACAGCAATTCAAACAGCAAATAGCAAAAGCAGAGCAGACTTATCCTTTCCCTTTAGGAAATTCCATCTATCTCTGCCACTGTTACAGAGCTCTAGAGGGAATTAAATCTGTCCTTTCAGTAGAACAGGAAAAGACAATAAACAACACCTCCTTTGACYGATACCTCTCTGATAAAAAGCATAGCATATGTTGCATGTGGCTACACTTTAAGCATCCTCCTTGATACCCTCTAGTGAAACTGACACTGAAAAAGTGCAAATGAAATTCACATACAAGTTTATGCCAAGTTTTGACATAACCCTCGAACACGGTCCTGGAGACCATCTGACTTTGTGAAGCAGACATGCATTTTCTAAGAAGTCTTATATCACTGCCACCAGAAGTCAAATGCTATACAGAAATTGGCATATTTAATAAAATGCCATTGAAATTTGAAATGCATCCTAGCTAGAACACTGCTAAATGACATGCCAAATTTCTGAACCAAAGTAATCATCTTCAGTGTCACTGGGTAACTACCTGGTACCAAAAAATGGCATTTCAATTAGAGCCATGTATTCATCACTTCTATATTGGGTAAACATTGGAGTTCAAACTGCATTTCCATGAGAGAGTTCAATATGGTGTAGCTGGTATGGTATTATGAATTTAAGCTTGATGCAAATTTTTATTAGTAGTAGCACAGTCTTTAGTTCAGCGAGATTCTCATTTCATGAACAAACATCCTATTGACTTTTCTGTGAGCTTTATGTTCTTTAGGTCTGCAAGGTCAGGTCTTCTGTATATGTCTTAATGACCTAATCAAAAGAACAATTTTCATACCAATACACAAGGTATAATATAGCAAGAAGAGAGGGAAAGCTGATTCCCTTTTAAGCTAGTAACAGGCACAAAAACTTCTAGGTAACAGCTTTTTGTACAGTTCAGTATTTCCTCATAACAAGAAATAACTGGGTTATACTTACTCCCCAAATGATGAAAGAGTTGTACCTTTGAAAGGAACAAAGTACCATATGCATATGGCATGTCTTCCTATGTATGAAAATCCAGTTGGATCAGAAGAGGAAAAACTGAAAAATAGTTTTTCATAGTTTACACTCAAGAGAAAACCAAAAAATAAAACACAAGCTTCCTAGGAATGCTCTCAAACCATCCTTGTAAAACAGAGCACGCCATTTTTTTTTATTCGACTTTCTTTTCCTTTTTTAAAATGCAAATTTGTTTACCTTTTGTTAAATAAAAGAAAGAAAAGCAGCCTGGAAAAGAAAGAAGGTTTAACTGGTTCAAAAAGCCAAGTACAGTATACAAGTTGCTGTGCAAAAGAGAGAAAAAAAAAAAAAAAAAATCTTCGAAGATCTAAATATGAAGATACCAATAAGTGTCACAGTTTTGACCCTTATATAAAGCCAGAAAAATTCTAACATAGGTTGAGAAAAAAATATTATTCATTTGATCTTTGCCATCATCTCTCTCTTTTACTTTCTTGAATATCAAGTTGTGCTGTCTCTTGGATATACATTCAAAACTCCCATTAATAGCAATGAAAGTTAAATGTCTGAAACACTAAATGGAGAAAAGACTATTGTTGTTTTGCTTGGAAGGCACCATTTTCAGAAAAAAACCTGACTGAATGAGCGAAATAACAAATATAAAATTCCCTTTCCTCTGAGAATTCAAAACTTCTTTAAAACCTTAAAATGCATATCAACTTTAACTATGCTGCCAACTTAAATTTCTAGCCCAAACTCACAGAGTTTTCCCTGTTTTCTCTATTTCCAGAACGAATCTAGTACAAAAATTGAGCAAGGTGTTCCTGACAGTAAACAAATACTACCAAAGCAAACTCCTCCTAAGCCCTGATAAAACAAACATTATGAAATAGTACAGATAGTATCCTGATGAAGCCACAGGCTGCAGTTTTTAGGGAAAAGGAAACTATAAATCTTCGCAACACTGTGTTCAAGAGAAAGCTGTTAAATGCACTGAAGGTGTATTAACTACCTAAATCCTGAAAACCGGATTCACTGAAATTCAGGGGAGTCCTGGCTTTTCACTGTCATGGAAGAGGGGAAAGGACTCAAGGTTGACTGAAGTTAACTGAGGTCTTAGAGATCACTTCTAGTTAGTCCAGTGGGATTTGGATAAGGACTTTAATGTGAAACTCACTTGGCAATCAACTATTTTTACTTCCCCCCCCCCCCCCCATTATTTCTATCTACATACTTATGTATTAGCCTGCCTTTTGTGCATTTGTTAACATTGAATATGGTCATTTCATTCTTATGGTTCTGTTTATTGTAACTGTTCTTTGCATAAAAATTATTTATGCAGAATAATAATAATGTTTGAAGAATAACTCCAGAGACCTGTAGTTGAGGTTCTTCTCTAGACGTGCGCAAGGTTATTACAATATTTCATTACCACAAAACAAGACATCTTCAGGTAGAGGCAGTATTAGCTTGTAATATTCCTTGCTACCGTGGTACCAACTTTTCCTTGTAAAGCAATTTAATCACTTTCATATTGGTTATACATGAAATATTAGTGCTGTGCTTCATAGAGAACACCTCCTGAATTTTCATTACAGTATATTGTTATTTTACTTATACAGTTAGAAAATCTATTTGTCTTTAAGCATGGCACTGCATCTCATTGAAAAATGTCAAGCCTAACTAAGTTTTACTAGTAAAAAAAAAACGTTTTTCCAGTTGTAAGTCCTCAATTCAACCAGTCTGGGGTTCATTACAGATTTTCTAAACCCAACATGCCATCTCCATGGTTTTTTTAATAATCTTTCATAATACCACCTATCAGAACTGTTCAAAGACTATAAATCTTTGTCTTTCTAGACAGAGAAGAACAATCACATAAATTTTAATATCCCATGAGATAACCTGGTACTGTAACTATATTCTTATCCATCTAATATTAACTATATTCTTATCTAGCTACTATATAGCAGAAGAAACTAAGACTACAACAATTTGCATTGTTTTACATATGAAAGACGCGGTTATCACCTTCAAAAGCTTAACATGATTTTATTTTTCAACAGTGAAAATATGAGAAAGTCAAACAAATTATTTTATTTTTGTCCATGGAAATAGTCCATCAGATAACAAAGTAAAGATACCTTTATTAATACTAAGCCCTTCTCAGCAAATCAGGCAAAAAAGTAATCCAGTGAGTTATGAAATCCTGGTACATAAGAATAACATGTACAAAACCAAAGCAATTACAGAATTCACAGGTTGTACCCAAAACAACAGAATGGATTAACGATTTAGGCATGCCTAAATAAATATGTACATACTGCATATTTAGAAGACTTTTGAATTGAGAAAAGATGAAACTAAAGTTCTGATCAGCATTTTTATCATCACTGTGGAAATGCTAGGCCAGGTCCTCAGGCGCATGAAGTTTCCACTCTGCAAGAGAAGCAAGCTGTCACAAAGCCAGTTAACAGCTACTTGATTCTGTAGCGTCCTCGGCACCAACACAGATTTGGCTCACGCAACCTGGCTAAGGCTCCTAGAGGACCAAACTGTAGTACCCTTGAACTTCACCCATCCAAGCAAGTACAAGTGCCACCGGTACACATGTATGTCTGTGTGTCTGAGAGCACTTTCAGACCCAGCAGATCTCATCTGGCTCTCCCAGCTGCTCTCTAGCAGTTGGAACAAATTAGTTACAGCACGCAGTGGCCAGAATGTGACCTGGAAACTGATCTGCCCCATCCAGCCAGGACTGCTGCTCTTGATCATCTCTGGCCTAAGCAAATCTGCTCTGGTGTTCACAGCAACAGGGTATCTGGGAGCCAAAACTGACAGCATGTCTCTGCTGTACTGTGTAGAAACTTCTTAACTTGTTCTACAGATAACTCAGTCTCAAAGACTGTAAAGAAACAAGTACTACTAAAAGCATTTGTAATGTAACTAATACTAAAACTGATTTCTGGTATTAATCACTGTACTTTTTATTCAGAGGATGTTTCAACATACCGGATAGTAGATGCTTCTATCTGCGCACACATGCTAGGTCTTAAAGAGAATTACAAAACACCTTTTAAAAAGTAAAAACATGTAATATTTTTAATACAGTTGCTTGAAGCCACGTTGTTAAAACTGTGATTAAAAATGACTTTCAAACAAGTGCATGTTGTGTAAGTGTAACCTTGCTTATAGGTCATATTGGCCCAATACCATAAAAATTGATAGAGTTTGAAAGATGGGCAAAACATTTTTAAAAAGTTTGGGTAGATCTATAAAAGTTGGAAAAACCATGCAGAACCATGCATTGGTATCTTGCTAGAAAGAACCGCATTAACAATAATTCTGGATAGTACAGGCTCTAAATTAGTTCCAAAATATCAGGTAACATGCAGTCAAAGTTAAAACCACCTGAGCCCAAAAGGTCTTATATAGAGATTACAACAGGTCTGAGTCTTCATTTCACTGACAACTGTACAAAGTGCATAGGACTGGCTCAGATTAATTGACCTGTTTGCTCATGTCAGAAGTCTCACTACAGGGAATTAACCTCAAACAAGTATCTAATACTGAAATGAAAGCATGCAGTAACTTGCCTGAGTGACCACAGAGAAAATAGGGAATACTTTACAAAAGACAAGTTCCATTAGCACTTGTATGTTGCTTACTTTTACTGGGTTACAAAGAAATTTTTCTTTCTCAGAGTTTTCAAATTATGAAGGAGATGATTTCCTGGTGACCTCAGCTGTGACACATTAACCAATACATGGCTTCCCCAGACTTTGTGGTTATTATAGTAATATGTAGTTTAAAGTTATATAAAATGGGTATGGTTTGGCCCAGGCTCAAACTCCTATGCCTTGGTGCCTACCTCTAGGTGGACCTGTGATCCCATGACAGCCAGCCAGAATGATCTACAATAACCCAGCCAGCAACAGTCAGGTGCCTCAGTCAAAGGCCAGTGAAGAAATGCAGCAATAGGCAGAGGCTCAGGTTTTCCACCTCCAGGTGGCATGTCTTTGTTCCAGAAGTCCTTGCAGGGCAAACAAAACCTAGCAGAAGCCTACTGTGATAGTCTCCCTGTTATATGATCCACTGCTTCTGCTGCATCATCCACATTCATTCACACATTTTACTACGCCTTGATGCATAGTCTGACACCTAGTACAAGTGTAACATCTTCAGATGAAAACCTATTAATTATGACTCAGTTATTTTCTGTGCAATTTTTATTGAGCTATTTTGTAGTGTGTCATTTTATGTTTTACTTTCTAAAAAGAATTAATGAATTTAGTTTCAGAAAACTGAAATGACAAAATGCCTGGAAGTGGACAGCTGATGCTATGGCGTGACTTTCCTCTCCAAAAACCTGCAGGTGAGCTTTTTGCTTTTACTAGCAAATTCTCTTGCCACCTACTTTTGTCATGACCATTCGTGAGATTACAGCACTGTCTAATTGTGTCAAGATGATAAAGAGCAATTTTACAATGTGAGGTGCAGTACCAAATTCACTTTGCAGAAGACTTCAGGTGATATCAATACCAAGTCTTTAAGAGGAAGAATTACTGTTTCTTCTCTACAAATGAAAAACAATTCACAGCAAACATCTTAGTTTGGAACTTTTCAACAGAGTTGTCTCTTTATGTTTAGAATTTGCGCCAGTAACAAACAATAGTATTTCATTTCCCTTTTAAATGAGGATATTACTGAATAAACAGTATAGAACTTCTAGAAGTTAGTTCTTAGTTTAACTAGTTTTTTGTTTGATGCCTCTATGCACACTTCTTTTGTTCATACCCACACCTATCAAGATTTTGTATTTTCTCCAGAGAAATAGTCAGAGTAAGATACCCATAATATGGTATTTCAATATCTCCTCCTCACTTGTAACTAGGACATAGTGTGTTGAATTCTACTCCCATTGAGTTCTAATTTCATAAACCAGACAGAATATATGGATAAAACAATTTTATCCCAGTAGCAGTGTATTTTCCATGTGAAATGTTTAATATGATCCAACTTGCAACATCAGCAGCAGACCAGATGCTCAAATTCTATTCCAGACTTTTATAGTCTATTTCAACCCCTGATTTATCAATGGGAATGTTTGACATTGTACAGTAATCTGAAATCTGCACATGAAAATTTCCAGCAAGTAGGCCAGTCTCTTCAGAGTTTGCAGAACATTTTTTCACCTGAGCTGCAACATAGCAAAATATTTGTGTAATAGATATTACAGAGCAGAAGTAGTAACGTGCTCTTTAACAAACTCATAGGATAGAGGTGAATCCCAAGCAAGTATATGCAGACTTGAGACATCAGACTCAACCTGACCTAGTTGCCACTAACTTGGTGAGAAACTTTCATTTGAAGCTGAATTCATGTGATGAAAACCGGTAGTATTATCAGCTATGCTCATACGTTTGAATCTTTCAGCCAACTTTTAGCAGTGCTACTTCCTAGCTTATTTTAAGCAAATACAGTAGCGAACTACATATAGCAGAATTTGTTTTATGATTACGTTTGAGATAAGATGCATTCTCTGAGGCCTTTTAACAAACACCTAGCACACTAAAAAGCCTGGCAAAAAGAAAAACTAGTGGGTTTTCTACAAAGCCTGAAATCCAAGAAAAATGTATTATTTTTCTACATGGAAAAATCTTGCAAATTCTGAAAGCTTTAAATAAACTTTTATAAAATAAATTTTTACAGTACAATGCCAGGAATGTACTAATGCCACTCTTACTAGCTGCCTAACAGACCAAATGATTTCTTGAGATTTAAAGTGTGCCCTTAGAAAATGTACATAGAAGAAATTAACTGGTTTAGAATATTTTGTGGATGCCCACAGCAGTGTGGCTTCCTTTACATGTACCATCCTACCTACATGAAAGTATTTTTTCTAGGGAAGAACATATTAAAATTTGGCTGATGGTTCTGAAGTATCTTATAAAAATGTCAGATGAATGATTGCATACATCTTAACACAAGAAGATATTGTCATAATTAAACAATGGAAGACAAGTTCCACTTTTTATGATGATAGTCTGGTTAGGGCTGATAAGCAGTGTAGTGGCACTGCTCTATCAGTATGCTGCTAAATGTATTCAGCACAGATTCATCAATTACCACAACCGTGGCCTGCAAGTACTGGGGGAAAAAAAAAAGAGACTGTGCAGACTACACTAACAGTGTTCATGTCCATCCATGACATCCTTGCAGGCTGTCATGAACTCACTATTTCACATTAAACTAATCTTGAGCTGCATCAACCAACAGAAAGCTGACCATGACTTTGCAGCTACTGTACACAAGGACACGTTTATCATGAAGTAGCACTATGCGAGTTTCAAGCATACCATGCAAAAGGGATACACCAAAACCTTTTCCTGTGGCAAACAACTGCCTTGCCTTGGTTGCTACAGATTCTGGCAAACAGCACCCATTAAACAGATCAGGAAGCTGACTTTAAACCACCCATTACTAAATTCAAATAGTACAAATATTATGTTTGTTACACACTTGAATACATGATAATTTGAAAAAGTTGTTTTGGTGAACTGTGCTATGGCGCAAAACAAAATGAAAGAAGAATCCTATTGCTGCAAATAACTCTACAGTTGGTATCACAATCTTTTAGACAGCCAGATTTACACAGCAGATGACCTCATCAATGGATAGTAGAACAGCTGGGGCCTTCCTTCAAAGGATGTAAAATACAATTCTTTAAGCTAAATATTTAAATTAACAAAGCAATAGGTTGACTACTAAAATAGTCCTGTACTTCTGCCAAGTAATTTAACAACAATAAATCAAGAAACAGAACAGCACTTCAGGATGTGGTTTGACAAGCACATAAGGCAATTTAACTGCTGCCTGTCAACCATCTTGCTCTCCTCTTGCATTTACCTTCATAGTTCTATGTCCTCCCTTGCATTAGCCTTCATAAGGTCCCCTGTGAAGCAGATTCAAGCTGGCAGAAAGTGGTTTCCTGTTTTGTTTTTTTTTTAAACCAGTGGGGAGGAGTTGTCTTTTGTCAGACTAATGTGCTAAAATGGTTCTGCAAAGGGTTAGGAAGGACGGAGTCAT
The DNA here is from genome assembly GCA_035582835.1 of Phoebastria nigripes. Lineage (NCBI taxonomy): Eukaryota > Metazoa > Chordata > Aves > Procellariiformes > Diomedeidae > Phoebastria > Phoebastria nigripes. The sequence goes on from JAYKAV010003333.1 coordinate 288,055, forward strand.
TGTGACTGGGAGAAGGGAAGATAGGATCATCACAGACAGCAGTTGGAGTCACTTACGCTGCTGTGAAACCACATTTATTACTAAGTAAGACCAAATAATAATAATGCAGCACACTAATAATACATTTCTAATGTTTCTTTAAACCTCTCTCTCAGTGCTGTTTGCAATGCAGCAGCTCTTCTAAGTGACATGCTCTGAATATCAAATGACTAGCCTGTTTTTGAACAAGGAACATGAAGAGATCCTTTCTATATGGTGGGCTTCCAGCCTAACCACCAGCAAAACTGGGAGGGAGGAGGGGAAAAGCTTTGCTTATTTTTTTCATGTTACTATGAAATGTAGTTCACAAATGGAAGGTGATTAATTAGATGGTACTGAGTTAAGACTGTTGTGTAGTGAATCCGTAGAGAGGCTAGGAAAGCATTAAAGTTACTTGAGTAAACATCACTTTGCACTCCAATATTTTTTAAAAGCTTCTTTGGTTTTAATTGATTGCTGTTAAAATTATGCTTAATGTGGATCAAATACCATATAGCACCATTCTCATTTCCCCATTCAGTGCAGTTGGATTAAGTGCTATGAATGGCATCTTTCAGAGTTTTCTTTCTTATCTGGTCTGGGTTTCTGAACACAGCCTTAACCTGTTACTCTTCTGAGCTCATGTTTGCCGAGGTTTAAAGAAAAAAAAAAACAAACAACAAAAACCAAAGCCTGTGTAACGTACAAGCCATTTTTAAGATCTACAAACACCTTGACTGATTTGCCACAACACTTTTATCCCTTTCAGACATCAGACGTACACACGAAAAAACTCATAAGGAATGATACTGTTGGCAAAATTGGGACAAAGACAAGAAGTTGCCTTTGAGCACAGAACTAATGCCATGCTGATGGCAAAGAACTCCAGAAGCACCGTGCAAAACTCAGAGTGGACAAAAAGATGACAAATGAGCTTCAGTGTAGATACATGTAAGCTAATACATCTAATGAAAAATAATGTAAATCACATACACACCATGCTGACAAATGACTCTGACAAGAAATCTAGGAGTCATCATTGACAGATCCCTAGAATTAACAGTTTTATGTTCAACAGCAACCAAAAAACCTAGCAAAACACTGGACATCATGAGGAAAGGCACTGAGAACAAGACAGAGCACATTTATACAGCCTTGGTCCACCCACACTTCAAGTAGTGTGTGAAGTTCTGGTCTCTGCATCTCAAGGACAGACTCTAGTCAGAGAAGGGCAAACAAAATATTAAAAGGATGGAGTGCCTGCCTTAGAAAGAGACACTAAAGAGGCTCTTCAGTTGGAGAGAAGGCTGAAGCAAGATATGATCAATCAAACCATGAAGGTGGTAAATAAACTAACATAAAACTTCTGCTTGCTAAATCCTCCAGTAATAGAACTAAGGGACATTTAATGAAGGTAGTAAGACATTAGCTTATAAAAGACTAAAGTGCTTCTTTACAAAGCTAGTAGTAAGCTTCTGGAACTTACCACCACAGGAGGTTGTAAAGGTAGTGAGCATCAGCAACTTTGAAAAAGACAAGTTCTTGGCTGGCAGGTCCACAAACAGGCTCTAAAAGCACTGAGCAGATATATACCTACCATCCCTAATATGAAAACTAAGTATGTGGGGACAGTACAAGGGAACAGATACATAAAGTGGCTAGGTTTGTGTACAGCCCCTAAACAGCATCCCTTAACGTCACTGTTGGAGGCCGAACCCTGAGTATGAAGGCCCACTGGTCTGACCCAATAAGGCTTTTCTGATATTCTTAACTTCAGTTTTCTCTAATATCTTCTGTTAAGCTCTGAAAAAAACACAAAAAAAGGTTACAACCCTGCTTCTTATCTGCTGTGAAAGATACAGGTCAGATTTGAATAACAGCAGACCTTCAGTATAAATTCTAATATATAATATCCTATATTAAGCAATAAATTAGTACTGTATCTTTAAACAAAAATAAGGGTCAGACCTAGGAGGAAACATTTGAATTACTCCAGCCAGTGTGACCCCCACAAAGCCACAGATGTTGTTCCACAGCAGGATGGGCTATTTCGGTGAAAATGTAGCCACCTGCTGAGGGACAAAAGAAACAAACATCAGCCCCTCAAACAGCAGAGCTGCAGAACAGCTCAAAGGGAGGCAAGGTTAGACATGTTAAGCCATTCACATTTTTACTATGGCAAGTCTCAAAAGATAGTAAGAGTTAAAGCTTACTGGTACTCAGATGGCAGTCTTAAAAAACCTGAGTGCAAAAGCCAGTATCTATAGGGTATTTTCTGCCCTTTTCTCTTCTACAGAAAGTATTTATACATTAAATAGGCATATTATAACTGAAATATTTTGAGGCTACTGATAATACAGAGCACCTTCTGCAAAGGGAGAAGGTATGCTGGCAACAGTCCATAGAAATGAATAAATATAGCTCAACAGAATTCTCACATGGTTTCAGTTGTATAGCATATTCTACATTCTTACATTAGCTCCCTCCCCAGTATTTGGTAACTTCTTGTTATTTAGGAGGAAAGAATGTATACTTATGTATTTCATAAATATATGTAGTGATACATTATGTTATACATTAAATTATACATGTATATATGCATTAAATTATACATTTTCATTCTTAAGAGAATAAAGTACAGTTTTGATGAGTAACTATTGCAGATATTTAGATTACTCCCAATAGTTTGGGAGGTTAAATTGAGAGCTACAAAAATCAGAATGCTGGAAGGTTAAAATAGAGTGTCCACCCCTGACTACACCTGCAAAATACCTAGCAATTTTACATTTTAAGTAGTGATACAAGAATAGGGGCGTGCTTGTAAATGAGATTTGTAATTCAATTATTACACCTTGATTCATCTCTGTATTAATACTATCCACAAGCAGGCCCAAGGCTCGGAAAGGCATCCTTTCTTTCTCCCAGATGAACTCTAGAAAGCTGATCTCAGCCACCAACACATCTGCAGTCTGCACAGCTCTGCTGAAATTTACGCCTGCCTGCCTATCAGTCAAAGAACAACTCGCCCATCTTCACCCCTCTCCCTCTGTTACTCTGTTGAAGAGTTGTGTCCTCAGCATCAGGAGCTGAATTCCCATGTCCTGTTTAAGAGCATCTTTTGTTAACTTCCTTGGAAACCATTCACAGGAGGCACAGGAGCTGAAGAGCAGCAATCTTGGTCATTCACATATGCCTATGGCAGTGTTAGGCAGCAGCTGATACTACCACCATTTGGCAACATCTGAAGCCTTTGCGTAAGTGACAAAGGGAACACTTGGATGCAGAGGCATTTTATACTTCTGTTTATCTGGAATTCTGCAGAGCTTCCATACACCAGCTTTTACAGCCACTGTGTTTGCTGGAGACTACTAACAGCTACGAGTCAGTATTTTAACCGCAGTTCAAAAACAGCATTAGCTTTTCCAAAAAGATCAGTGTACCGTTTGCATGATCTAATACAACTAGGAGGAGATACATCATTCATCCATCTTTTCTATGATCTTCTGAACTCTTCAATAGTTCAACTAAATGTATATATGTACTTATTTCTAAAAAAGCATGCCACTTGTTTTCCCTAGCTGTATCAAAAGAAATTATTTTCCTACTATGCATGGCAAATTACATCAATAATATTTTAGTATCCATCTTTATCTAAGCAACTAAATAGGCAGCAGGAGGTTGGAAAATGTGACAGCATTGACTGCTTCAGTTCTAGTTTTCTTATTATATTGCATATAGCAATACTTCCCTGTAAAGATTATTACTACAAAAGCAGCTTAGGAAAATGCAAGATTTTTTTTGTTATTTCAGTGAGTGTCCTTTTCGTTGGGAGGCATACAGATGGAGTAATTTTCTTTTATATAGAAGAAAACTATGAAAAGCAAGCCAACAATCTCCAAAACTTCTGCATTCTCCTCTAGCTTTAACTAGGTATGAGCATTATATAATGATAATAATTATGAATATTAGTAAGTCTATAGCTGATGAATATTTTTTAACAAGTAAATAGTTAATACATTTATATTCACTTTAGTGGTGGGACGATCCCTGCTCCAAAAAATTCATTACTTATTAACAGACAAGAGAAATCAACACTGAATCGAACACCCTTCTGAAGATATACAATTGAAATATTTTGATCTTTTAGAAAAGGTTTCCTAAGAACTCTGAGGAAAAAAAGTAGTTAAGACAAAGAGAGGCTATGTAGCAAATACAGTAGCATACATTCTCCTGCCTGCACGTCCTCCTGAGAACAATCCCAGTGAAACAAGTATCACGAATAAAGACTACGCATGTGCTGAAGGTTCTACAGTTTACCCATTCATAAACTAGATTTTTAGATTAAAATTTGGTGTCACTCACACAGGGGAAAAAAAAAAAAGCTTGGTGTTTTCAGCCTGTAATCTTTGCAAAAATTCTACTGGTCTCTGCCACAAAGCCACCACAAAAATCTGGCGTTTTCTTTCCTAAGAAAGCACGTAAGGAAAACACAGATGAGGTATGAGGCAGACTAGCACAGCTGAGCGCATCTCAGACATTGCATCATGGCTATGTGCAATGTACTTGGATCAGGATTGCTCTCTAAATTAACCTAAAATACTCCGAAGACATTGATTCAAGTTAACTAAATGAGGTTTCTGAAAAACTGCTTTGCCAATATGACATTTTGCTGGATCTATCCAGAATTTGTGATATAAAAGAAACTGAAATTTCATTAGCAATTTATGTTCTGTCAAAAACAATATTTAGTGGATAAGTATGCAGGGAGGGAACAATATTAACCTGTATCAGTTATAAATTCCACACCTCAAATCTTTTACACTTACTAGTGCCTTCCCTCAGCTGTAAAACTGGGCTTCAACTCTCCAAAGCAGAGCATGTATTTGTAACAGCGGGGCTTACGCTGGTTATTCATCCTTGCCATCTATCACATGATTTAAAAAAATTCTGAAAGCATGTTATGCACTATGTGATGGAACGTGTCCTTATAACTGAATTAATGTATCAGAATGCTCTGTGTATCAAGAAAGAGAGAACTAAATCGATACACTCCTAGAAAGTAGGGAAGCTTACAGCTACAAAAGAATGAAAAACCAAATCAAATTAAACGCTCTTTATGTTTTCTGCAGACAATGTTTCTTAATGTTTAAAATGCCTGACCCATCACATGCAAAATAATCAAGAGATAACAGAAACTATTTTCTCTTCAACTGTTAACTGTGGATGCTATCTTGCTTCCTATTGAATCGATGTCAAAACTCCTCTTTATTTCCATGATTGAAGGATAACATCCATCATCACAAAGTCTGGCAGCATGCTAACGATTCCTTAAAATGTTATATAATCAAGATTCTGAACATTTACATTAATGCATATGAAAAGCATCTAAAGGCTATTTTTTCTAAATTAACAAGATTTGACAATACTTCAAAGCCTTCCAATATCATCTTCTATCACTAAAAGTACAGCAGGTTGAAGAACAATAAAAAAGAGTGCACACGGATAAATGGGATTTCATCTTTGGGATTCCTCCATCTCAATAGCCAGTGGTCATATAGCAACCGTTACACTTACTTTAAAACAACTTTTCTTTCAACTAACTGTCTTAACTTTAAGATACAGTCCGCGGCCACAACAAGACCACCACCTTCGTGAGTTTCCCCCGCATGTGAATCACCCAGCTGAGCGTCCGGGACTACGTCCGAGTAAAATCCTTCCTAGAAGGGGAGTTCAAACCCCCAGACGAGCCCCGCCGAGCTGCTCATCCCCGCCGCCGCCGCGCGCCGCTGACCGGCAGGCCGGGGCCGCGCGCACGTCCGCGCTAGCGGTTGCCGCTCCCGCCACCTGCGCGCGAGCTCCCCAAGCAGGGCAGCAGCCGCCCGGGCCGCGGGGCAGTCCCGCCCCCCTCAGCTCCCTCTGCGGGAAGCGGGACCCGCAGCACCCCGCCGGAGGGGTGCGGGGACGCGGCGCGGTCCACCTTTCCCAGCGACCACCCCCACCTCGCCGGCAGCCCCAGCCCTCCCGAGGCGACGGAGGAGCGGTGGGGACAGCGCCGCAGCCCCTCCGCCAGACCCGACTGGCAGGCTAGTGTCGCCCCCCGTCGCGGCACCCGCGGGCACCGCCGGACGCCGGCCAACTGGGCGGCGGCACCGAAGTTCCCGCCGCGCCGCTGGTCCCGCCCGGGGGCCGGGACGGGGCACGGCCAGGACCGCTGCGCCGAAGGGCACGGCAAGGGGCGGCGGGGGACCGCGCCCGCCCGCGACCCCTGTCCGCCGCGGCCCGCTGCCGCCCGCCCCAGGCATCCTGCCTGCCCGCCTCTCCGCCCGTGCCGGTACCGCTGCCCGGCGCTGCCGCCGGCCCCTTCAGCACGAGGCGTAACGGACGCGTACGGATGCAGGCATCCGCCTTCCCCGCGGCCGGACCTTACCGGCCGCGCTCGCCGCCCTCGCCCTCCTGGGCGCACGCCGCTCCGTGCCGGGCTCCCGCTGCTGTACGCCGCCCCGCAGCCGGCATCACTGCTCCGCCCGCAGCCGCACCAGCCGCCGCGGCGCCCGGCAGCAGCGCCCGCCTCACGAGAGCGCAGCCCGGGCACCGGGGGGGCTCGCCCTCTCCGACTGACAACCGTCCGTAGCCAATCGCCGCCCGCGCAGCACTGAGGAGGCGGGAAGGTGTGACGAGAAGAGACCAATGGGAGCTCGTCCCCACGGCAGGGCTGTTTCCGGCAGGGGGGCGCCGCGCCAGGCAGCGGGGGTTGCCGCGGGTGTGAGGCGTTGGGGTGCGCCCGCCGGGCCGGCTGTGSGGATCGCTGTGCCGAGTCTGGGCCGGGCTGGGCCCGAGCGGGGCTGGAGCTATAGCTAGGGCAGGGCCTCAGCCTCTCCGGGACTCGCTCCAGCCCTGGCGGTGGCTGCCGGCAATGGTAACGCGTGCGGCGGGGCCGGTCTCGCCCTTCCCCAGCTGCTCTGGAAAACGGGAGCGGAGCTGAGAGCCGGCCTTTCAGCTGGGAAACGCGTGTCGCCTTTCCCCTGCGTGCGCAGGAACATCAAACTTAACGCCGAGGCGTTTGTTAAAAAAAAAAAAAATATAGGGGAGAGGATGTATTTTCTCCGGCGGAATCCCGCTGGGCTGAAACCGTGTCCGCCGGCAGCATCCCCGCGGCGGCCGGCTGCTGTCGACCTTGGCGTCGCCGCGGCAGGCAGAGGACCGCGTCCTTAAGGGCCGCGGCTGTGCTGCGGTGTGGGTGTGCCGTGCCGCCCCGCCCCGCCCCGCGCGGGACCCYCTGATACCCTCTATCGCCACGGCTGACAATGCGCTGTGAGGTTTGTACCGAGTTTGCAAGGCCTCAGAACTGAGGCTTGTCACACTTGCTGTGCCTGACCTGCCTGCACCTGTGTTTTACTGGGTTCAGCTGTACCAGCAATTTCGCCGGTAGACCAGGTGTCTCTGGCTAACTTTTGTTTATGGGGTACAACCATAGTTTTGCATTGCTGTTATTCTGTGCAGAATGAGGTCTTCTGCACACTAAGCACAGTGATGTCGTGTAGACATATACAGGCCTAGTAGGGTAGCAGAGGCCTAGGATGCACCATAGAGGAGTATTAGCATAGGGTGATAAGGGAAGGGGTACAGGCTTGGTACTGGAGACCTTATGGCTATAAATGGCTTACCCATGGTCAGTTAAAAAAATGCAGGCCTGGAGCTAGAAAAAACTGGTTTGGGGTTAACAAAGAAATAGTATCTAACATACCTAAAAGGGAACAAAAACAGTAAATTAAGGAGTAGAATTGGAGCTGCAGACCAGTGAAGAAAGAGAATGGTAGAAAAGCATGTTAGCAAAGATAAAAATGACGTCAAGTGGATCCAAGAGGAGGAAGAAGAAATCATGAACATGAACATCATACTTCTCCTAGCAAAGAACTCCAAATGCTCACAAGTCACTGTTGTCACCCCCTTGCACTCCTAACCTAGAATGAAACTGATCAGGGGATCCAGAGGAGCAGTGGAAGGGTGGATGTAACAGCAGGAGAGGGGTACAACAACAACTTTAACTGCATCATTATCACTCTTTTTCTGTAACTAATAATTATTAGACTCAAGATTTCAGTTATATTAACAATAAATGTCTCTTCCCTCTTTTCCAGTCTCTTTCTCTAAAAAGCTAGGTGAATAATACTTGAAAACATTTCCGAAAGATGTTTCACTGCTGGGTTCTTTTCAATGTTGTTGGTCTTTATCGACTGTTTTGGCATTTGCTTGTCAAGAAAAGCCCTTTACCCAGTTTTGTGCTTTATCCACTGGTTCAAAAGAGTGTGGAGGTTTATTAATTCCTAATGGCTTACCATCATATTTCATGCCTTTTTAGAAATGATTCTGAAATGAAATAACCTCTTGAATTAATCTGGTCATAGGCAAATATTTGTTAGGTCTTAATGAAGGAATTTATTGTTAATACTAATATTAGATATTATTTATGGGCAGAATTCCTTGGTCAGTTGTACAAGATGCGGGTACCCTCATCTGTGCTGAGTTCAGAACTGCTACTACTGTTAAACAACCTGAAAGTCATGCCCTTTCCTTTCATAGCAACCTTTTAATGCAAATTCTATTCTGGTGAGACGGATCCACTACAGCAGTAGATTTCTTTTCCTCCCACTTTTCAACTGTTTACCTTTTTTTTGGTGGCAATGATACATTTGAGTTTACTGTGTCCAATGTGAACACTGAATACACCCACTTTTGTTTGGAAGGAAATAAGAAATGTTTTAAATGCTTATGGGTTTAGACACTGTGCAATAGTTCAGTCAGAGACRTCTTTCTTCTAGCAAATTGATTTTATTAGTTCAGAAGCCACCTCAAGCCTTGAGAAAGTACAGTGTTAATAGTAGTATTTTATATGTATCAAAAACTATGGTATTTTTTACTCTTTGTTAAAGCAGGAGGTGTTTTTTTAACATTTGATGTCAGCTATATCTTTATCTTGGGAAAAAAAACCCCAACAAACATACTTTATTTACTGTTGACAGTTTTACAAATGTTGCAGAACTAATTGAAGCACTGCACAGTTACAACTTTGTAACTCCCGCAAAGAAGGAGGAAATATGAAAAATAATCATAAGTGAAGCTCTTTCGCAGTAGCTAGAATGTAAATTTCATTATTTTTAATATTTTAAACTTTATCTAAAAATGTAAACAGAAATTCAGATATTCTCTCTGAACAGTATCTTCATGTTAAAAGAGTAGCCTTTAAGGTTCGATAGCAGCTTTTGCCAAGCATATACACAGCTCAGTGTGTAAGGTAACTAAATCATTACTTGCCAGGGTAAGCCTGCAGTTTAGCTACAAAAAAAAAAGAGTAATATATCTTAACACAATTTTTCAAAAGTGCTGAAGATCTCTAATCAGAATTTGTTCCAAATAGAAAGACAATCTACCGTATAACAGCTAAATATCCTGTTTATAAGACAAAACTTCTCAGAGGGAGACTTCTTGTTACAGGCATAGAAGCACCAAATAATTAAAAGTGGAAAACGTGAGAAAGAAAGCAGCACACCTGAAATATGGGCCTGTTCATTAAAGTGCTTTACAGTACACATAACATCTTCTAAAATTTAGCAGAACTCTTAGTACCTTGGTAAACTGTTTTTTTTGTATCCCAGTAAAATTGCATAGATTGGTTTAGCCCACAAAACTGTAATTTAGCCTTCAGTCCCATAAGGCAGAAGAGTTCGACAGTTCTTTCTGAAAAACAATATAGTACTCTTGAAAAGTACTAACAGGACGTACAGGAGCTGAACTACTCTTATTCACAGCAGAAACAGTATAAGAAATACGATCCCCATACAGCTTTGTCAGCAGGAGTCCATTCTGTCCTGGATCAACAGACTTCTAGGGGTGACAGAAGTCAGGAATCACACCTATTAAATCATTGTTTTAGCTGTTAAGACTGCCAACAAGGTGCGAACTGTGGTCTAAGTGCTGGTATGGGGGACCTTGGCAGACAGTAGGAACTATGCTGAAATTCAACTTCAAAAAAAACCCCACAGTTGCTGTATATCCTTAGGTCTTTAACCTCAGGTTTTAGGAGAGGTTCTGCTTTTTACTAACAATGTGTATGCTTTGAGAAATTACTCCATCTCCATCCAGAAAGTCTTTGTGGCCCCAGGTGGCTCCCCAATTAAAGTGGTTTGGGCTCCCAGTTATAAGATGTTTCCACCTGTTCTGTTCATGACTTCAGGCAGGCATTTTACTTTTTCGTCTCTCTGCTACCTTTTTATACATAAGAAATTTATTGGGTTTGGAGAGAATCACCTCACAAGGAGTTGATATTTTGCTAATGTAGGTAGCAGTAAGTGGCGTCTTAGTATTCTGTTTTGATATTAACTGTGCATCCAGCTGGAGACTGGTTATACTAAACATCAAATCTTCAGATTTTCCATGCTTCATTTAGTCTTTTCTCCACTTGTTCATCTGTCTTGTCTCTTAATGCTCTGCACCCCTTTTTTTACCTATAGACATACATAAATTGCATCATTACCTGCTACTGTTTTCTGATGTGAGTCATATTTTTGATTACTAGGAAATACCTGTATGGGCACTAAATAGGTGAGTCTATCCCAGACCAACTTTCAAAGAGGAGTAACTGCAGTATGGGTTTGATGTCCAGGAGGATTACCAGAAAACACAAAACCATTTCCAGGATGGTGATAGGCTGACAAAACCTCTGAATTATAAAATACTGTGGATATTCCCCGCTGTGGTGGGTTGACCTTGGCCGCCTGCCAGATGCCCACCCAGTTGCTCTCTCCCCACCCTCCTCAACAGGACAGGGGGAGAAAATAGATGGACAAGCTTGAGGGTTGAGACAAAGGCAATTTAATAAGCCCATGCGTGTAAGCAAAATAAAAGAGGGAATTGATTCACTACTTCCCATTAGCAGGCAATGTCCAGCCACTTCCTGGGAAGCAGGACCTCAGTACACGCAGTGATTGCTTCGGAAGACAAACTTTGTTACCATGAATTTCCCCTCCGCCACTCCTTTTCCCCAGCTTTTATTTTTGAGCATGATGTCATATGCAATGGAATATCCCTTCGGTCAGTTGGGGTCAGCTGTCCTGGCTGTGTATTGGCAGTTGGTGTTAGAAGGCAAACAATGTATTAATTGAGCCCTTCTGTAAGGCATAGTGTATCAGCAGATCTTTTACATCAAACTGTAAAATAACCTTTTAGAGATAAACGTTATTTCACTTCTCCCTTTTGGTACGGTTTGAATATTTAACTGATGCATAGATGCAGCATTGCCTTTACAGATCTGTGGGAGGAATATTTGATTATTTATTTTTAAATGCATTACAATTTGCCAGTGTCATTCAGCCTCATTTGGTAACCCATTTGTTAATATTATGTAGATGTATGTTGTGAGATGCAAATCACAGTTATGTGCTAGGTGCTATATAGACAAGTAAGGAAACAAGGTTCTTGCCCCAAAGAGTTTGCTACATGATCTCTTCTGGAAGTGCATTGTGATCTGATTTCACACTGCATGAAGAAGTATTTCCTTTCATTATTTTATCTACCATGTATTATGTCAGCTGGAGAGAGCTAATCTCCCCATAAACAAAGCAAGGCAACTTCCTTTGTGTGCTGGGTGAGTCCTTCAAGATGTTTTTTTATCTGAAGTGATCGGTTGCAAGCCCAGCTTCCATTTATATAGTGTCCTTCATAGCAATGTCATGATGAACATAATGAATATACTTAGAAGTATTTAGACACTCCATAAATATGTATTTCTTTGCGACTGCCTTGAACAGTGACGTAGGATAGGCCTTTTGTGTCAAGGAAGGGATAGGTGGTGGAACATTTTTTCAGATCCAAGCAATTCTGCTTTGCATGAGTGACCAGGACATAGAAAGAACATGTTTTTTTTTCTCCATTGGTCCAGTCAATTTAGGTATTTTTATCTTTGTTTTTAATATATTAGAGATTTTATTGTCCCCCACCCCATATTTAATTTTGTGGCGGATCATCTGTTTTGACAAACATTTGCACAATTACCTAAGAAATTAATTATAAAAAAATTAATCCGGCTCTCAACTGGATTAACCAAGAGAGAAGAGCCTTCACATCACAGTCAGTGGCTGAATCCAGCTGGCAAAAATCAATGTGGTTCTGTTTAATCATGATAAATGTTTTCACTTATTTTATAATTTTGCATGCAATTTTCTTTTTAAGGCTCTTGCAGGATGATTTGGCAATTGCTATTCATAAACCAGATAGCTTGGTTCTGTGTCATCTGATAAACATGATTTGCTTACCAGCAAGGGGATGTGACCAGTAGAGGGATGTGACTGGACATTAAATTCCATTTTCTCAAAGGACACATCTACCAGAATTCAGGATTCTTGTCCCCTGGTACTAGCACTGCAAAGGTTGGAATTGTCATCACTGGTACTATTTTATGATTGACACACTGGCCTGGTTCTGTCACCCTTATTTTCATTAAAGAGCATCTGAAGAAAAATTACTCACGTTTCTGTTTCTGTAGTGGCATCCATGTAGATAAGGATGTCTGCCTGGGAGACATTGCTGCCAAAATTTATTCAAAGTAAAGACAGAAGAACTACATTAGGAATATTTGGCCCTGTGGTTTTGCTTATCATCTGGAAGAAAAAGTTGTCCATAGTCTTAGCCCCAAAGAGCTGTAGAGGATGCAAGTAGAGGAATGATAAAAGAAAAAATGGAGTATATGGATAGAAAGAATGAGGGGGAAAAAAGTGAAGCCACCACATTACGAAGCAATTTAGTGGTACTGAGCTTGCTAGTTCTATATATACACAGCTGGTGTTACAGTAATTTCCTGATTGCTTGTGGTTCTACTTATGTATACATGAGTATCTATCTATTTATATACATACAGACATATGATATTCATATATTACATTAAAAGAACATTGTTTGAAAGTGAGAATGCCTAAACTCAAAAACTGTCTGATACAGTCTTTAATTTTGTGATTGCATGGTGTTTTTATTAGGACTCTTATCTTATTCAGAGCATAGAAGGGATGAATCCTGCTACTTGCACAATTATTTAATGTTTTGATTTATTGAATTATTAAAAATATGACCTCGGGCCTTATTGATTACATGTATCTTCTAGCTGCTGCAGCAATTCAGAAAGAAGTCCTAATAAAAACATTCTCCTGGCTATGTATCACCAGGACATGATCTGTACCATAAAAAAAATAATGAGAGATGTTGAAATTGAAAACTATATTGCAAATATAGTCAAAATAAAACCATATCAAAATTAAGGCACTAGATTGATTTAAGTTTATTCAGCTGGAAGATATTTTTTAGCATGGGCAAAATGCTATACTGTTATCAGATGTTTTTACTGGAAATGGAGGAAGCCTTTTTGGTAAAGCTTTAAAAAGAAATCAGTCAGTCATTTCCTGTGTGCGGAAGGCTTCAACCCAAATAGATAACATTAGACAAAATTATAAGCAATTGAAAACAGCATTTTTTAAATGCCAAGTATGCAAAACTATTACTAGAATGGTATTACCTTTTCCTACAATTAAGACACATACATAACTGTGTGGGATAGAATAAAACATAGATTTTAGCATCACAGCTTAGCAGGATAGTATTACTGGAGTAGGAGTGTGTCATTTACAGAAGTCACCCCAGACAGGTATTGGTGTATTTTTTCTTCTCCACCAAAGCATTTAATGTGTGTTAAAGAATAATTATTCTAGAAAATTCTTGAAAATTCTAGAATTTTTTATCATTCCAAGACTTGAATCAGGGGAGGAATTACTCCTAATATTATAAAACTTAAAAGTCCAGGAGTCCATAAAGCAAGATATTTTGGTGCTGGTCTTTAACAGTTTTCAGAACTTTCAAGTGGATCCAGATTTTGAATTTCCAGAACTCAACCATTGTAATTGTATTTAGCACATATGTATGTATGTCTTCAGCAAATATATTAAAGGAACATTAAAGTTTCAAAATCAAGCACTCAGATGTTAGCAAATGGTAAAATTAAGGTTGTCCACTTGACCATATTTCATGACCCTGTGAATTATGATTAATTTTTTAAAATAATGGTCACATAATAATGAATCAATAATATAGTAGATAGTAGTAAATATAGTAATACATGTACATACAAGTGAAACAAACTCAGTAAAGGTACAGGAGGTGCAGAGTTTCATCCATTAGCCACCTTTTCCAGATAGCCAAGTCTTCATTTGAAAAAAAGCATTCCTAGCAAGTTCTCAATGAATGTTAATTTGAAACTATTAAAGAGGATCATGCTAATTCCACACTCGTACTGAATGCAGGTTTCTTCCATTCACATGCMGGTTGTTTATCAGTTCAGAAGGCCTTTTCTAGACAGGACACCATACAAGCACAATACTCTTAGTCAGTGTCAACAAAGAAATTCCCCATGGTTAAGTCTATTTTCTGCCTTCCTGTTTTTGAGTTTCTAGATGGAGCAAGTTCCAGACTGACACCGGTTGGTGTCTTAACAGGGGCAATGTGAGCACCTGAACTTCAACTGCAAACAAATGCATACAAGGATCCATGTTACTGAATGTCCCTTTGTCAAGATACAGTAATAGTTTGATGATATTACACATCCCCAGTGAAACAGCAGTTCCTTAGTATGATACAAGAAGTTTACTGGACAGAAAAGAAGTTGTCACAGGAAATTTTCCCTACGAAGACAAAAACTAACTGAGGTTAGTCTTTACAGTGGTTACTATAGAAATTAAAAAATATGTTTTGATCAGAGCAGCCATATGCACTTAAGGAATTTGTTTTGATTCATATATTATTTATCTCAGGTATTTGGGAGATGGTGTTGATTAAGTCCTTCACTTTGGAAAACTTGGTGCAGAACTTAAGAGCAACCGTATAAAGGTATGTATGTTTCTCCTCAGTTCTGGGGCTGGCGCAGGACTGGCAAATACAGATTGTCTTCATTGCTCCTTTCACCTTCCCTCCACAACATTTGACTATAATGATCTACTTTATCAAATGGAAATAGCCAGAGCACAGAAACATAATGCTCTTTATGGCTATGTCATCTCTGTCTCTTGGAGGTGATGATGAAATTTGTAAGTGGTTAAAGAAAATGGTTTGTTTTCTGGAGTGCTGCAGTAGTGCTGAAATGTCATCACAGAACATAAATGTCTGGAGACCTAATCCCAGCCTCACTGAATTTGTTGGAAGCTATTCGGCAGAATTTTATAGAGCTGAGTTTTCTTACACAGGCTTTCACAAGTAAGGTAAATTATCCCTATTCATTTTTTTCCTCATTTTCCTGTCTTGCTGTCTGTAGTGCACATATATTTTCTTTAATAAAAAAAATTAAGATACTGGAGCACTCTGCAGTATGTTACTTTATAACATTAATATTTTCAAGTATAGTTTGCCATATATTATTAGCCAAATGTACATATCACGATGCCTCCAGGAACATATAAAGGTATTCCTGGTTGTTGTCGTAATACTTTGTTTTGAAGAAAACAATTTGGGCTTCACATTCTGGCCCAAGAAGCTTGAGTCCATGCTGTTTCTGTTTTATGGCATCCTGTCAGCATGGATAGCTGCCAGAGCCTGTTAAAGCTACTTTTCATGACCTTCTCCCCAGGCACATAAAAACCACTGCCTACTTTGGCAAAATAGTTTCCTCAGTGAAAGCCACCAAGACTTGATCTGTAGCCTTCAATACAAGAGTACCATCCCAACAAATTAGAACAGCAGCTTATAGGAGACAATAAAGAAAAAGAGATTCTAAACAGTATATGACACTGTGTATGTGCTATTTCCACTCTAATATTGCTTTATGAAAAGCTGTACAAAACCTCTTAAGATTGGAACTGCAAAATTAATTTTTGTATCCAGCTATACATGCTGAATTCATAGCTTTCTATTTCTTCCTTTTTATCTAATATCCTGTAGAGCTCTTAACTGCGATCACAGAGAGAAACTGAGAGCATATTCTAAGTGGTAAGAGACTATATCTTATAGATTAGTTATTCTTTTTGTTATAATATGTGCACCAGTATTACAATTAAGATGACATAATCTAATTTACCAAACTTGAACTTTGAAGTACTTTCTTTACTGTTCCATCCCCTCATGGTACAGCTATACCTCCATTCACCCATAAGTTTTTAACTATTTCATCTTTTGTACTGAAAAGTCATTTTCCTTTTTTGTTGAGAGGTGACTTTCTTTATCATGAAATGAAGTATTTGGTGAATTTTTTTCTACAATAAGGGTGACTGGAAAAACAGCCTTCTTTTCAGTTTGGAATATGCAGTTTCTGTGGGGAAGGAATGGCTCTTTCATAGGTACCTGTTGAGATAGAACGTTATTCCTTGTCAGCGTCTGTCACACATATCATTACATCAGTCTAAAAGTAATTTTAAATGGCTACTGATAGTGATGGTTACAGTGTCAAGAGCCAAAAGGTAAAGTGGGTTTGAAATTAGCTGTCATCACGTAGATGTCCCTTTGAGATTTTTCTAGGAGGGGTTTTTTTATTTAACCAGATTATGAGATTTTGAAAATTACCTGCTGCAAATGTGTAGTAGATTTTTCATGTCTGTTTTTAATAAAATTGTAATGTACTCAGTTAATGAAAAACACATTCATAATACATGTGAAGACTTTATTCTCTCTTACTCTCTTCCACACCCTACCCTAAGAGAGGGGAGGTGAGGAAGGTATAGGAAATAGGTCCATGGAGAGGTAAGACTTTGAATTTTTCACCTCTTTTCCTGAAGCAGTACACAGCTGCCTTATTTTTTGCTTAAGGACTATACTGAAAATTCAGATCTTTCATGGTTAAATTGTCATTTAATGTTTTAGAAAGCCCAAAAGTAAGGTCGGTCTGATTATGTTTCTGAGCCCATTTTAACACAGTTCCTCTCTTTAAAACATTTAAAAATGCTTTTCATGTCAAAATCATCAAATGTAACCCACATACAAGGTGAAATGCAGCTTGTGAAAGTCAGTAAAGTTCACCCAAAGGATTTAACTTAGGTGCCATTAACTTAATGGATGAAAGCATGAAAAGACAAAGGTTTTAATCTGTCTCTTTCTGACTTCATGTTTTCCTGTTTGTTGTGAGTGTACCCAGAGTAGTTAATGTTTTTGCAGTTATACCTAACAGTTGGAGGTGTACTTGACTGAAGTGACCTGAATCTTATGTAAGTAATTCTGATAATTATCCTGCACTTTGAAAATAAGGCCTGAACTATAATTTTTTATGGGAGGGATTTTGCAAGAAATGTTCTGTGTCAGAAAAAGGCAGATCCTTAGCATGGTTTTAATGTACATGCTGAGCACTATGTCTTTTAAGATGCTAATGTAGGTATGCTTATTAAGATGTATGAAGGAGATAAATGCTTAACGGAAGACAGACAAGGTAAGTACACTTTTTGCAGTAATCAAGCATTTGCTTTCAGCAACTCTTTCACCTAGGAGGAGTCCACTTCAGCAGTATAGTAAAAATGTTATTTAGGTCCCTCTATATTTTTGAGGATGCCCCTGACTCTACAAAGACTCCAAAGGGATCAGTTGATATGCTGCATCTATAAAAACAATTTAAGTAGCTCTAAGTAAGTCTTCGTGCCAATTATGTTAATGAAGCTGCAAAGGGACTGCAAATTTAGAAGTCCTCTAAAGTCCAGTGCTGGCCCAGCAATTCAGAAGCTCCTTAACAAGACATTAAATCAGGCTCTTTAATCTCTCTAATTGGTGCTTTTGAGTATAGAAGAATACATGAACCCTGCTGTATTCTAAAAGCAGTAGAACATCTTCACCAGCCAATAATACCTAGTGAAAATAGACTTCTCAGACTGCAAGTCTCCTGTACTAAATAATGATGCAGAGAAGTTTCATTTCACTGCTACTTGTCAGTGCAGTTTTGCTATTGAACAGTGCTTGGCTGCAGCTGTGCTGGAAATGGATCAGCTCTGCCCTCCATGAGGTCAGAGGGTAAGGTCCTGTTCCTAGGCATTGCTAAATATCCTGTCCATGAGCGAGCTAAGGGGTGAAACCTAGGAGTAGCCAGAAGTTACCCTGCTGAGAGAATGGGGGTTTTGGTACCGTGATTCCTCTCAGGAGGCATCAAGCCTCTTCTCACAGAATGGGACTTTTACAAACTGATGACTGGTTATTTAAACTCGGGTACTAAAACTTAGAAAGCCTAGAGGTTAACTTAAAGATATTTAAACTTGGAATAACAACTTTCTCTCACAAAAGTACAGCTCTAATGGATGCTAGTTCTTTTAAAACCATAAAGACCAGCTCCTTGGCTGCAATAAATCCGTTTGGTTTTCGCAAAATGCATGAGGCTTTTTGGCAGCTAAGGAGTTACTATTCATTTAGCATTTCATTTAAAGAAAATCTGTGTGGTTGCTACTTTCTAGCTACAGCTTTTATCCCAATCTCACTTTCAGCTGCTATATGCATTCTCTCCAGAGTGTGACTTCTGTAGTGGTAATGTATGTATACATTAGGGTGACTCAGGCGTACACCATCTCCCATCTCTTTTGCTTTCTATGGAAAAGGGAGTAAGACAAACACACATCTTGGTGAGTTCCAGCCTTATCTTGTCTCCGATTACTCCTGCTCTAAGCTTTTGGCTGAAGTTCTGAAGAACTGTTCTACTTCATTTTTTTTTTCAAATAATTTACATTCTTTTGCAATTTTTTATTACCCATGGCTATTAGTTTTCTAGAACAGGTTTACAGGGTGTCATCCTTATGATTTGTATAAGAACTCCAAGACAGTATGATGGGACACCTGGCTTGTGTTTCAAAGAAATAATTATGCAGTTTCATTTAATTTTTCCTTAACATTCATCCTCACTACTGGAGGAAGAAAAAAGGCCACCCACTGAGAGAAGAGAGTGCAAAGCTAATGAATCCACTAGAGGAAGGCTCTGCACTTCTGTGTCTGTCCCATGCTATGCAGAATCCTGATCATGGAATATCCAAGGAGATTTGCCCCATATGGTACGTCATTTATGTATGTTGACTTTACATATTATTCCCTCTGGGAATAAAAATTTCACCATAGTCCTGCTTTTTTCTACTATTTCATCAAAGCTTTTATTTCGGTCATCTCTAGCTGGCCAAAGGGAACACGCTTTTTCTATGACTCATTTTTGGTTGTGTTTTTATTTTGTTTAGGGGAAGCAGAGAGGTCTGTATTTTGTAAGGATATTTTCAGAGGCATTAATTTCTTGGTGTAAATGAGTTTTTATTATCATAACTGATATCTGTCACTCCTCTAAATTGTAGGATACAAGTTTAAATTCATCAGAGAGAATGATGAAATTCATTCAGGAGAATGAAAATTGGCACAGGACTGTACTTCAGGTACAAATGTTGCGACCATATTAGCTTTTCACTTGAATGATTAACTTGCGTATGATCACACCTGTGTATGTGCACATAAACAAACACCCACCATTTCACCCCCTTTCCTAACTAATACAGTCAAAAATGATCTTATACCTAATAAGAAATTTTGAGGAATGGGGGAGATTTAAAAGTTTAGTCCATGTGGAGCTCTAAATATTTTAGACAAATTCCATTGATTTTGTTCAGGCTTGCATTTTCTGAGATTTTTTTGTTGTTGTTTTAGCAGGAATTTTGTTGATGTTATTTTTAGCTGTGTTATCTACTAAAAAAGCAAACAAAGTAATTTAGATCTATTTACTAATCTCTTGGGTTTTTAAAAATAATTTATCATGGTTACAACCAAATGGGGGAAGGGAGAGGAAGAAGAGAGAGTGATCTTGCCAAAATAATTTAAAAATGTTCACAATGGCCTATAGGCTAATGCTTTTTAACAGTTATCAAATACAGTGGTATCTGAGTGCCTTGCGTGAAGGCTAATTATTCTTCTGGGAACATTCATTTTAAGGTGTCTTTTCTATATTTCTCCATTTCATGAGAATACTTCAGAGGAGTGAAGCATGATGCATAGAGGAGGCTCCACTCCCTTGAAGTATTCTTGTGGAAGAAATACTATGTATAGCTTTTCTTGTGTGTGTATACTGTATAGTTGTTTCTGTGTAGATATAGAAGAAGTGTCACATGTGGATATCCCACTTACCCACAATGCCATTGCTTTGGGCAATGAGTTGTAGTGCAGCAGATATTTTGTTCTAGAACTCTGCACAATAATTTCTTAAATGTTTTAACATCAACCTGTCTTTCCTGTAAATTACTCCAAACACCTGTCTCTGTCAGATACTTCAGAAATTATTTTGAAAACTGTATTTTGATTATCCTTCCCTTTCACTCTGGCAAACACTTTAGTTTAAAGTAATTATCACATGAAAAATTTCACAAACTGTTTAAGGAAAATCATAGGTATAAATTCATATTAAAAAAACTTCACAAAATACTTTTTTGTAAAGTGCTTTTTTATTATGCATTGTCAACAGTTAAATGATATGTTGCTGTTTCATGCAAGCTGGAATAGTGTTAAGAGAGCAAATGTTAATCCATAAACGTGTTAAGGAAAAAAAGTGCTAAATCTGCATAAGTTTGTACAGGTTTAAATATGAAACTGGAGAKCTGCTTCAGTTAAAATGACTTTGAATTAGTTACTGAAACAACCACTAGTCTTAATTGCCCAGTGTTCCCAAACCTTGTTCCAGTTCTGCCTAGGATGTTTGTTTTTATCCTGTGTTAAAATTTACACACTTTTTTTTCTGTCATGCAATATAATGCCATAGTAGCAGCTCTAGGAATATAGCAAAACAGTGCTATTCACCAACTAGTTGTGGTTACTATTCAATAATGAGTCCATTTCAAACTAAGTACTGCATGATACTGAATAAAAAAAAAAAAACCACGAACAAAAAACCAAACCCCAAAAACCCCAACCAAAACCCAAATCTTCTAGTATGAGCTAACACAACAAATGTACATAATATGTCATGGAGTAACATCTCAGTTACAATAATAACAATACGTAAGAAAAAACCCATGGAAAAATTTTTTCTTGTTTTGTGCACACCAGGTGCTTCACATCTTAATTTGTTACAAATGATAAACTGTGAAATTGAATTATTACGTTTCTGCAGGACAGTCATGTAGTAAAATATTTCTTGCAATGTTCAGGCACATAGAGAGACAAGTTGTTTTAATTACAGACTGAAAAAATTCTATTTTATGCATCTTCGTTGCCTTAAATATAAAATAAGTAAATAAAGTCTGAGTAATTGACAGTGTATAATACAAAATTTCATATGTAATCTCTGGATATTAAATTCTTCAAGAAGGACTATAAAATAACTGGACTGAAGAAATACCTATTTACGACATACTTTATAATGAGTGATAGACGTAGCTGATCACTTAGCTGTTTTATTCATTTTCATCATAGAATCTATTTCTTTTGATTTGTTCTTCTACAGTGAGCTGTTTGAACTTGACTTTCTCGCCTTGGAATGATGGAATAGCTGTATATCTTGAGCTCAGTAAATCTAAGCTTGTGTTTATGTCATTCTTTGACACTTCGATTGTGCCATTAATATAATTCAGTTCTGTATCATAATTCCCATGTTCTTTTGAATATGGGCTGCAGGACTTTCTAGTTATGTCTACAGAGTCTATTAGACCACAGTCTAAAACCAGGTTGTCTTTTTTAAGAAAAGATATTTTCAGAGTGTCAGATAAAATAGTATTTAAATTTTTGTCATATTTTGATTCTTCTCCAATGCATACCAACTCAGTATCAACAGGGAATGTTGTATTAGTTGCCTCCTTTAAAACTAATGTGCTATTAGTATGAGACTTCTGACAAGTGGCATCTTTATTAAATTGAGCAAGACTGTTAGAGGTAACAGCATCTTCATCTTCTGAGTTCTGTTCATCCCATGAAACAGTTACAGTATCACTAGAATAGCTCTCATGAGATTCATACATCTCAAATATTTCTTCGTTTTCAGACCGACTTTCCAGCTTTGCAAAGGCATGCTGCGATACAGTGCAAATTGCATGGCTTAATGCTGTCACTGGCTTAGATGTAGCTAAGAGAGTTTTTTCCTGCCTACAAATGTTTAGATGTAAAAAAGTGGCATTATTGTTATTGTTATTGTTATTCAAGCTGAATTCTTTGTGATTCTTTTGTACTGTTACATCATCAGTGTTAGTAACCTGTACAACTTCTGAATCATCAGTTTCATTAATTTTTTTCTCTCGCTCCTTCCCAGCACTATGCACAATCGCATTATCACCTTTATTAATATCCTTTCCACTTTCCTCCCTATTCTGTGATCCTGCTGTTTTATTCAGCTTATCTTGCACATTCCCAGCTTCCTCATCTTTTTGCTTATTGCCTGCTTCATTTTTCTTTGCTTTACAGATATTTGTAGCTTCTTTTACAGACAGAAAGCTAAAGGATGAGTGTTGATTTTGTTGTGCATTTGCAGTATCATTTTTATTTTGCTCTCTCACAGCATTTTTTTTCTGAGGATCCTTTTTATTGCCCAAAGGTTTATTTGTATGTAAACTAGAACCTTCTTGAGCAAAACCTTCTGGGGGCCACTTTGGCTTATTTACTTTAGCCACTTCTTCAATAGAAAATGTTTTCTTAGGTGTTGCATCATCTGTTGAAGGCGGCCATGTCATCTTTAATTTACCTCTTTCTATGGATTTTTTCAAATTATTATCCAAAATATCAGGATGAATACCTTCAGTACCTAAGTACAAGTCTTGATCAATTTCTGTAACTGGTTTAGGATCAACAGGTATACTATTAATGGGATTTGTTTCTTCAGCATGAATATTGCCAGCTGAGCTACCTTGATCTTTAGAATTCCATAGTTCTTTATGCTGCTTGTGTCCAAAACCTTCATCATAATTTCCTTTTGATTTGAAAAGTTGCTTAAAATGGGGTTTACAATATATTTTTCCATGGAGAGATGCGTAATTTCCCAAGCTGCCAAATGGAAGAAAATTTGTTTTATACTTTTACATATCATAAATCTACCGTGAATTTTACACTTTACTCTGTATTTCAAGTACCCCTACATGACAGTATATATAAAGAAAGGAAGAGCAAAAAGAGAGCAAATTCAATGTATTGGCCAATTCTGACCACACACACACACACAAAAAGTATCTAAAACCTTTAATTGCAAATTCCCATACAATTTCAAAGTCAAAATGAAGGAGAAGAGTCATGCTTTGTGATTTAAGAAAGAACATAAATTATTCAGTTGTTGCACAGCATGAGCTTCAAATAGGAATGTTCCACAGCACTTTGGGGTTGTTGAAACCTTTTTCTTCATCATATTAAAGACTGAATCCTCTATTTTTCTACAAAATAGGTGGAGAAAATACAGTGACAATTTTCTTTAGCCTTTGTGCTAATTATAGAAATTTGTGTTTAATTATATTTGGATTCTGCTCCTAAATTAAGTAAAGGAAATGTGTGTAACTAACCTCAAAGGTGTTAAAATCAGAACTGTTAGCCTTTGCAGCCTGATAGAGCAATAAATACTGCATTTCATATAAAAGTTACAAGAGTGGTTTGCTAACGCAGAGAACCATCATCATTCATTTTATGGATGAGGAAAAGTGAGAGAAAATTTGGTCTGTGTTCAGATGTTTTAAATTCCACCAAGTTTCTGCTTCCTGTTTGTGAGCTCTCCTGAAGGTCTGGAACAGTCAGTAGGAAGTAATATGCAGAAGAATTTGGAAGGTACTGGGATGAAGCAGTTCTTTAGAGAATTTAAAGGACTTGTTCCATGTCACAGTGCAGATGTCAGTAGCAGAGAAGAAAAGGGGAACCCAGGTTACTTCCCTGTCAACCCAACATCCTACAGGCTGAATAGCCCAGTTGAAAATAATTTCAACAGCTGTATTTATATTCAGATGCAGAGTTCTATGAGTGTGAACATGCAGTTACTTCTTACCTTAATTGACTGCCACAGTGGTGACATCGGAAACATGATTTATGAAAGTTCTGCTTGTCGGCAACTAGGCATTCCATTGGGTAAACTCTCTGTTGACAGAGTCTGCACGTTTCATCTTCCTGAATCTGCAGTTTCTAGAACCACATATTAAAAAGTTACGAGTTAGTTTAAGCCACAAACTATGATTCATTTTTAACTGTATCAGTCCATATGTTTTGTTTAAACTGTAGTTTTCTTCATCCATTAACTGCTATCTCAGCTGTCAATTTTAGGGCTTCATTTTTGTTCAACTAGCAGTAATACTTCGAAAGTGAAAAACTACTCACCTTTCCCTTTTCAGAAATCCATACATTTGAAAGGACTATTCACTTCACTACACCAGGTACAATATTTCCCATTTATTTGTAATTACTATTTATTGTGAAATGAGATAGGATAATAAAAGGTTTACTAGTATAAGTGGAATTGAGTATAATGTATGTATAATCTTTGAATCTGCAATGTGATTTACAGATCAATAAACAGGGGGCAGATGTTTGAAATTCTGATGAGGAAGTTTTACTTAATTATGCCAAAAGCACATCAGGGAGCTCCACTTCTGTGGTAACCTGCAGACTGTACACTCATATGGTCCAGATATGCTATGGACATAATTATTTGTGATTTTTACAATTTTCATTTTCAGACCTGATACTTTCTTCAGTTAATTTTTAAGACTGAGTTAGCTACAATTATATTAGCTAATTGTATCAGATCCTTTCTTTTACTAAGCATAATTAATTATAAAGGAAACTAGTTCTCTGTAAAGTGCAAAGCGTGAATAGAAGGTTTATTTCACACCAGTAAGGGGCAGAAGGAAATAATGGACAATCTGTTGGGCTTGGAAAAATGCATGCTGCTCTTCTGTCTTGATTTCTTAATTGCTATGAAAACCTTACTAGCAGCCAAATACAAATAGGGTGGACCAAATAATTGCATGTATAAATATATCTCTGTTGACAATAGTAACGCCTCTTGACATCAGCAGAAAATTTGGCCCCTTCCAGCATTCTTATCTGTTTCTGGTTTGCCTGCTGGTATTGATTTTATAGCAATTCACAAATCAAGACAGAAAGCAATGTAGATTTTGTAACTACAGCTTTAGTTGCCACGTATCTCTAGTGCCCATAATGAGAGCTGTGAAAAATGYTGAAAGAGAAACTAAATATATTCAAAATAATGTAGAACCGGCAAAAAGAATAAACCACCAGTAAAAACAAAAAAAAATCCCCCAAAGAACTGTTGGTCATGAAATAGAAAGCCTCAAACGTAGCCTCAACGTAGTCTCCAAACGGGCTGACAAAGAGAGGCCGGGCAGGTGTGGAGTGCAGTGTTCTGGAAATGCCTCCCGCCTCGCTAGGCACGGGCTGCTTGTGGTTGGTGGTGTGGGCCAAACATAAGGACGCAGCTTAATATTCTTAGGTAAGGAAGTATTCTGAACGTGAAGAGCGAGGAGAGGAAAGGCACAAGCTTTGTGATACGGAAAGGGATAAGGTAACTGGGAGGGGAAAAAAAGGTGACATGTCTCCTGGAAAACTGTCTTCACTGGATGGTTATACTTCATTTAGTTGGATAGTTGATAGTGAGTGTTGTGCCTCAGCAGGCAACAGTCAAGAGAAGAGAAAAACAAAGAGAAAGAGGGAATTTAAGGGATGTTTATCCCAAAGCAACTTCCAGGACTGAATAGTGGAGCCAATATTCATCTTCATGAAAATTAATCGTGTATTGGTGTCAGTGGCAAGGTTTTGGTAGCTGGGGGGCTGCAGGGGCAGCTTCTGTGAGGAGAGGCCGGGGCTGCCCCGTGCTGGATGCAGCCGGTTCTAGCCAGCTCCAGTGGACCCACTGCAGGGCGCAGCTGAGCCCCTCAGCCACGCTGGTGGTGCCTCTGGGAAACGTATTCAAGAAGGGGCAAAATGCTGCACGTGCAGCGAGGACTGAGGAGAAAAGTGTGAGAAACAACCCTGCGAACACCACGGTCGGAGGAGAAGGAGGGAGGAGGCGCCACAGCAGAGATCCCCTGCAGCCTGTGGAGAGGACCACGCCGGAGCAGATATCCATACTGCAGCCTGTGGAGGACACCACACTGGAGCAGGTGGGTATTCCCAGAAGGAACTATGGCCTGTGGAGAGCCCACACTGGAGCAGGGGAAAAGTGTGAGGAGGAAGGAGCAGCAGAGAGGAACTGGTACGGACGGACCCCAGCCCCCCATTCCCCATCCCCTCTGTGCTGCTGGGCACGGGGGGAGGAGGTAGAAGAGTCAGGAGTGAAGGAGTAAAGTTGAGCCTGGGAAAAAGGGGGTAGGAGGGGAGGTGTTTTAGTGTTTGTCTTTGTTTCTCACCATCTAAATCTATTTTAATTGGCAATAAATTAAATCAGTTTTCCCCAAGTCAAGTCTATTTTGCCTGTGAAAGTAATTGCTAAGTGATCTCCCTGTCTTTATTTTGTCCCATGAGCTTTTTCATCCTATTTTCTCTCCCTGTCTTGAGGAGGGGGAATGAGAGAGTGGCTGGGAGGGGGTCTGGCAGGTCAACCCACCACACATGAACGGTCCTAAAAAATCAGTGTGGGAAAGGCTGGTCTGCTATTGAGATGATCAATATTTACCAGATAGAAGAGATCCAAAATGAAATCCAGAGGCTTGACCATATAGGGAATTCAGTATTCTACTGGTACTGGGTATTTCTACTCTCTTTTAACATGCTTAAGTATACTGAGTCTGTCTGGAATGCAGTTAATTTTCTTCATAGCAGCTCATATGGTGCTATGTTTTGGATTTGTGGCTAAAGTGTTGATAACACACCAATGTTTTAGCTATTCCTGAACAGCGCTTGCACAGCATCAAGGCCTTTTCTTCCTCCCACTCTGACCCCCCTCCCCGCCCCAAGCAAGTAGGCTGGGGATGCGCAGGAAATTGAGAGAGGACACAATGAAGACAGCTGACCCCAACTGACCAGAGGGATATTCCATACCATATGACATCGTGCTCAGCAATAAAAGCTGAGGAAAAGGGGGAGGAAGAGGGGACATTCAGAGCTATGCCGTTTGTCTTCCCAAGTAACTGTTGTGCATGTTGAAGCCTTGCTTTCCAGGAAATGGCTAAACATCTGCCTGCTGATGGGAAGTAGTGAATCAATTCCTTATTTTGCTTTGCTCGTGCCCCAGCTTTGCTTCACCTATTAAACTGTCTCTACCTCTGCCCACAGGTTTTCTTGATTTTTGCTCTTCTGATTCTTTCTCCCATCCCACTGTGGGGGAGTGAGTGAGTGAGCGGGCGACTGGGTGTGGACTTAGCTGCCAGCCAGGGCCAACCCACCACATTAAGTATTTTGTTGGACCACCGCCAGACCTCATTTTACAGGATCACAAGTTACTCATGTTTAATTCTGCTCCTAGCATGAACAGAGGTAGCACCCTTCTCAGTGCACAGAGTTGGGAAACCCAAAGCAGAGTTTTCTGTTTAGGAGTTATGCAGGTACAGGAGCATTTAGCTTTGTTCTGCCATTTTCATTGCTGTTCAAGCATCACCATTCTGTTCACCTATTTCAAATTGCTAAAGCTATGGTAACATCTGGTTTTCCTACAGGATCCCATCCATATTCAGTGCAATCTAAATACTATTTTATTATAATTTTTAAGTAACACATGCACCATGAGGAAGAAGGCATGTTTTATTTTCAATGTTTACTTCATATTCATATATAAATATTCATGTATATATTCACATACTTCATATATTTTAAAATTTTACTTCAATATGAAATAAATAACAGGCTCAGCTTTTTGAGGGACACTGAGTGGCTCCACTCCTTAGTGATGTGAAACCTGGACTCTGACATCAAGTAAATGGGTTTGCTGCCTTAATTCAGACTAGGCCTGTATCAACTGGTAAAATCACCCAGCAAGAAATAGCAGAAAAATTTTTAAAATTGCATGTTAATTTGTAAACCATTTCAGTAATTTTACTTAAACAGGAAACCCACCGAAACATAGTTCACTTTGTCTTAAGTCACATATTGTGCTTTAATAAACTAAAACCAGATGTGCACAAAACATGACCATTGTTTTATCTCTAGAGCTATTTTACACAGGCAATATTTTACCTCAGTTAAGAGGATGTTGCATTAATTTTAAGCATGAGAAGTCAGGTGCATTTTTTAGAATGTTAATATTTCTCAAATACAGCGGTAATGCTATTTTAATTTTAATATCTATTTTTATTTTAGTATCTACTTTTATTTTTATTTTGCTCTATATAATTCTTCAGGATAGCTCTTGTAGCATTATCCTCATAATGGTGGAAGAGATAGTAGCTAGAGGCTTTCACAACAGTTCCTGTGTCTTCAGCTTCTCAGCCTTCTGGTCTTCATGGAGATCTGTTTGAATTCCTGCGTCATATTTTTGTACTACTTGCTTATCATTGCCATCAAATTTGGAATCAGAAGGTGTGCTTTGCTGTGGTGTTACAGGGGTTGCTGCATCTTGTGCGGGACCTTGATCTTGCTTGTTTGATTTTTGTGACAATGTTTCAGCTTGACTTAATTCCTCTGAATCCTCTGTGTGCCAAAGCTGTGTTTCAACTAACTGTTTTGCCTTGTGCACAGCACCGCTCATGTTTTCCTCCACTGAGATTCCACGTACCACTTTGATTTCCAACAGGTCTTCGCTGGTCACAGGTAAAGGCTGCGTTTCAAACGTCCAGCGTCCTATTCTGACATGCCTCTTTTCAGTGTCTCCTCTATAGACAGCTTCATTCTCCAGTCTTTGACCAAAGTTGTCTCTGGAAACAGACAATGGCTGAGGTTCAAAATGCTTTATGCTTCTCTTTACATTTCCTTTAAGCTCTTTCAGCTCAGACTCAGCTGCAACAAGTTAAGGACATCCACTGGGTAGAGCTGCCCAAGTTTATCCAGGTTCTGTGCTTCCAGCATGTGCCTCAGAGTCTTTACAGCACCACTAGAAACTTCTCGGATGCAAGTTTCATCTGTTGTTTGTTCCTCATCATGATAAATTTTATTCATAGAGTCCAGTGGCTGCATTTCAAACATCCACGTGCCTGCGCGAACACCTCCTCTAACTAGTGCAAGAGCCTTGTCCATAGTTCCTGCAGAGCCTGGAGCATGTGCACGCAGTGCATCAAGAG
This sequence comes from Phoebastria nigripes, assembly GCA_035582835.1. Taxonomy (NCBI): domain Eukaryota; kingdom Metazoa; phylum Chordata; class Aves; order Procellariiformes; family Diomedeidae; genus Phoebastria; species Phoebastria nigripes. The sequence continues at coordinate 317,211 of JAYKAV010003333.1, forward strand.
GCTGGGGCTGAAATATCCAGGCTATGTATTTAACATTTCCACCTGCAATGGTTTCCTGGTCTGCAATGCTTCTAGCTTTGTCTGCGTCTGGAGGGTCATCTTTAATTGGAATGAAAGGTTGGTTCTCAAAGACCCGTCTTATAGAGAGGACCTCTGCTCTTTGGATTTCACGCCACTCTAAGCATTGTTTTTCTAGTCTTGCGAACATCTGAATGATGAAGGCAAAGCCATATCTAACCTGCTGCATATCTGACATCATATTCCATGTTTCAGATTCACCAGATAAAATATTAGAAGTGTCATTCAGGTAATGTTTCTCTAAGTGTTTTCTTAATTGTGGGTGGAAATGTTTGTATAAACATCTTAGTTCACATAAAATATACGCTTCTGAGAAACTGTGGTGACAGAAATTATACATATTTACAGATTCAAAACAAGGAAAGAGGAGACTGTATTCAGCAGAGGAGGACAGCAATGCAAAAGTTTTTATAAAGGTCTACTTTTAATTGTGTTTTTCACATACTGTAAGTACTTGTTGAACCTTCTAACGTACTTCATATTACATTATGTGCACTTAATTCCTAAAGTCCATATATTCCCACCACTTTCATAGGTTACATTTTTAATCACAATTAGTCAAAATAGAAATTCAGACTGCATGATGGACCAATGTCTTAACTTCACCACTTCTAATTTGCATAAAGAAAGATCCCTCTTATTAAAAGCACAGACCTTTACTTCTTTTGCAGGTGTTGCAGTCTCTCTGTCAGAGTGCGCAGCCTTCTCCTGAGCTGTCCTTTCAATCTGCTGTTTTAAAATCTGTGTTACAGTCTTTGGGAGCTCTTCGTTCTGAGCTGCATTGATTACTGCAATGGAAGAAGAATAAAAAAGATTGTTTTTCCTCCACCCTGCGTTTTATGAAATTGACTTTATCAGTGAATTATAAAACATTATCGCATTACAAAAATTGTACTTAGCCTTGCAGAAGTCTGGAGAGTCGCTTGATCATGAACAGAAATCCATAGAGAGAACGACAGAATAGTTGTTGAGGGACATGTTATCACCTAGTGTTTTGCCATACCTGAGTGGTGTGGCAGGGCTAAAGGTTGACTGGGGTCTGTGGGAGAATATAATGCATGAATTCTAATACCAGGACTAAACTGCAGCAGCAGCAGCAGTGTCTTAACACTGTGGTCATATTCTGCAGGGCTATTCAGTTCAGCTATAAATTGAACCTTTCTCATCCACAATTTTGTATATACGTGGGCTTGTGTTTGCCTGTGTTTTCGGACAATTGTTCAAGTCCCCAGTTCTTTTAAGCAACTGAGCACATGTTTAAAACCACGTTCTTATGCAAAAGCCATCTCTCCACAAATTCTAAACTCATTTCTTAAGTCCCATTGAAGTCAATGAATGTGCTTTGCTGAGAATTCGGACCAATGTGCATTTTCATGTTTGTATGCTAAGAGCATTTGTATGCTAAGGTACATTTGTGTGAGTAAAGACATTTGCCATTGCTCATTTGTGAGCCTTTATTCTCATGCCACTTCTTACCTGTTTCATCAATGTGCTCAATGAATGTAGAGGCCATTTTTATCTCATGAGTAACTTGCTCGTGATGAGAAACCTGTGCACAAAACCTTCACTTTACTACAGGATTTAATGCAGTATGTAAGAATTTTCCATACTTCTGCAACTGTATTTAAAATGTTACATTAAAGAAAAATATGAATGAAAACCTAATTAATTACCATGTTAAAACAATAATAAATTAAAAACACTTAATAAAACACCTCTAAAAAATTATTATGCACTGCCTAATGAGGGAGGCTATCAGCAGAACATCCAGATCTTGTTGTACCAAGTGGTAAAGGAGGAAGAAGCAAAGCAGATATGTATCAGCATCGGTATAATTGTCCAATGACATAATTATTAATTGATATAGTTACCTCTTGTGTTTGAGAGGCTTCCATTTGACTTTCTTTGGAGGTCATTTCATTGCACTCAGCTTCCCTGGTGCTGCTTGATACTGTGTACTGACTGCTACTTGACGTTTCCTAAAGACAAACAAAAATAATCGCACATTAACAGCTAATAGTAAATTGGATTTTTCTTTTGGTTTTTTCCCTATTGAGGGCTTTCACAAATAAATTCTAATGTAAGTGGTGTAACTAGAACAGTCATTTTACAGCAGAGTACCGTTGTTATTATGATTGATATTTGTTGCCATAAAAATTGGAACAGACTTTTTTATAACACAGAAGATGTCAAGTCATTTCTGTTACTGCAGCCAGATTTTGACCAGCAGATACGGAAAGCTGCATGAGTATGTACAATGTATAATTAGACTGGAAGGGGATGAAGGTGACTAGGAACAGTGGTTCTGGCTTTATGTGCTGTGCCATCAACTTGTTACGTATTAGCGGGCATGAGGCTAATGCAACTTTGTAAAAGGAAGTACAATAATATGTCTCTATAAGAGATGCTGACTTCCTGCATATGCTTTATACAGCTCTTATGCAAAAATCATGCTGAATTGCACTTGTGAAAAATACGACCCATAGGCTAACCAGAAGATCCTATAAAATATACAGGCTAGCATTATATCTACAAGTCTGACAACTGCAGTGTAATAAACAGAGCATATCGTTGAGAGTTTAAAGCACTGTCCAAGATGTCCCTGTAAACTAATTTCTGAGGTTATCTATGTTTAGACTCCAGATTCTGGCAGTGATTTGTTTTCTTATTTAAAGCCTGTCACAGAACCTGTGTTACATCACATTACCTGTGTCCATGGAGTACTTTGAGATTTAGTGATTAGAAGAAATAAATCCTAAGGATTGATATTATTAAGATATCAGTCCTGTGCTTCCTCTCTCTTGCACACTAGCACGCACACAGAGACATCTAACAAATAATTTCACTCATGTCAAATTAAATTTTCTTCTTCCTTTGTGAGAGGAAGCTTGCCTATTAGTTTCTACTGATAATAAGCTTTCAAATGAAAGGAGCTTCTGGTCCCTCCAGCAAGAGCTTCCCAAGTGTTCAATGTAATGTGAACGTGAATGGAGGCAACACTCTGTTTCTGAGATTGCTGCTATACATCTAGTGCAACAGAGAGCTGGAAGCTTCCTGCATCTCAAATCCTGGCACTTCCTTGAAACCCAGCTAATTGTGGGGCAGGAAATTAGCTTTCTCCCTTAGTCATCCCATGACAAAGCATGTATTTATGGGATTTATTCCACCTTCAAACTAAGGAATGCTTACGTTGCTTGCATCTCCACTAACATTTCTGCTGAATCGATATAGGGGAGCATCCACTGCCTGGCCCATAATTTCTACCATACAGTAGGCAGCAAGGGCTATCGTAGGTTTTATGGCAGAGAAACAACGTGCATCCCCTTCATGGGCTTTAGGAATTCTCTTCCACCTCTGTGCTGCCAAATCATCTGTTTCAACTATAAGATGAATTAAAATCATATGAATGGAAGGTAGAATAAATTTTCTGATTACTGGCCCAGAAAAAAAAAAAACGTTAGTGCGTTACCAATATCAAAATTAATCCTGTCTACCACAAAGTTTGAACTGTCAAAGTGAGGTGAGGCTTGAGGAGAGCAAGTCAGAGCATGGTTTACACTTGCAAGTTCTGTATGTGTAGCAGTTGTGAGGGAGCTGCACAACATGAGGAGACGCAGAGCTAACCCTGTACCAAGCTGAAAAGAGGCAGTTCAAAGAAAATGAAGTGCAAATTTTTCCATCTATTCTCTGTTTAATGACTATGTGTAGGTGTATGTATAATATGCCTTTTCATTTTATATGGATATGCTTTTCAATATATTTATGCATATATATACTTTTTTCATTTAAGATATGCTTTTTTGTTCTATATGTGCATGTTTTAGATATGTAAGTCAAGCTCTCATTACTGGAAAAGCTCATTCATGAGACACGAAATATGTTCATGACAGTCATTATGTGTCCTTTGAATGGTGTGGGGTATTAAAAAGGAATATAATTAGGCTTAATGTAGTCAGGAAGCAAATCTAATCTGAATGTCACTACTGCTTTATTGCTGCAACTTTGGTACTGCTTATGAAGTAGTTGCCATATTGCAAAAGATTATAATTGTTTAATGCGACAGCTACGGTTGTCTAAAATGCAGCCTAAACATTATGGGCCAGATTTTGACAATATAATTACACGGCCTTGCTCTGGGCATGCAGGGAGGAAGAGGAACTTGGAGGTTCTCATGTTTTGTGTGTCTGTCAAGATGGCTAATTGAAATTCCAGTGACAGAGAGTAAAATGCTGCTTGTTTATTATTCCAAACAAGTGGAGAGCAGGAAGACCTGTGATTTCATCTCTCCTCTGTAATGGCCGAGTGTTGGATATAGGATAGGATATCCTGTAGGTAGGATTAATTTAGTCTACCCAATTAGACTTTGTTTTGTAGACCTCACAGATTTTGGAGAATATTCTGTAGAATTGTTTGATGGTCTGCATGGGATAAGGTTGCTCTTATCTTATCAAGCAGGTAAGTCGTGCCTCCAATGCAGGACTGTGGCTGAAGATCATGATCTAGACTGAATACTAGTTAAGAGTTATGCTTGTGGGAACTTGATCCCTTTATTTGTTTCTGTGGAATACACAATTCCTGCCGTACTGTGTGTTATTAAATCAAGCAAGGTTATTTAATCAACCAGATCCCGCATTGCGGTGTCAGGAGGGAGCAGCACCCCTCCAGCTGTGCAGGGGAGGAGGACAGACAGAGAACTCAAAGTCATTTTTTGGTGGCAGGAGTGAAAAGACAACTATTACAGTTGCTTTTCCCATGCCCCAGGAATCACCTTTCAATTACTTTTTGTTTATTCTATGCCATATCATGAGTGAGCTTCAGAAAACACCGTCAGCTGGATGATTGTTGGCATGCTGCTGGCTCACGAATGGTTTCTTATGGTCATTTTATTTTTATTTCAGAATTCCATCACCCTCCATTCTCTTCCGTTTGTTTCAAGTCACCCTTTATGGGGGCTGCTGGCCTTCCCATGCATATCTGTATGGTACTTAATAGAGAGGGCTATAGTGTCCTGTTGTGTCTCTGGATAATAAGTTGTTCTAACCTAAACCAATACTATTTAAAAAATAAAGATGTAAATCTGAGAATAAGTCTATATACGTTTTGTTAGAAGAGTGCATTTTTACGTAGGCATTCAGATTCTGTTACTGAAGAGAACTGTAATTGCTACATGCATTTTATATTAGTGGCCCATACGTCAATTTTAATGCCTCTGCGCTGCAATAATTTAGATAGAATTCTTATTGCAAAATGTGCCAAGATTTGAATTTTCAGTAACTGTTCTATGTATTTTAGACCAAGGTTTGCTTTTTTGTGTTGACATTTTTGCAGTTTCCTTCTGTTCTGACAACAGACAAAACATACTTTCCCTTTCAAAAATAAAATTGCTTTGAGGCTCAGAATATGTATGCTATGTTATATGCATATGTACATAAAACATGTATACAATTCTATATATGTATATATGTATTGTTCAAGGGGATCTAATGGCCCAAAAGCTTGTCCAAGCACAAGAAAGCCTTTTACTCTCTCACATTTGAAGCATTTTGCTTTTAGTTGAACTGTACATTATGGTCATCATATAAGCTCTGTGGGAAGTTGGCTAATACAGTATCATTTATGTATTGGCATATTTAGAACTTACTGTTCTAAATGATCAGTATGTTCAAACTTACAGTTCGCTTTAGGCAGCAGTGGAAATAAATTGTGAGCCTAAAGCTTCAATTACAAAATTAGTAACAATAGAATGACTGACTGATGATTTACTTGGTGTGGATCTTAATTTCTTCCTCAAAGCTATGCTTTTTTACCTATTTATGTTCTTATCACGGTGTCATCTGCGCATCAGTACTGTGAGAGTCTTGCAGAAATTTCTTACAAGAACTTCACTTATCTGCACTTATCTCTATGATTTGTCAGCCTTGCTTAGTTGTATGTATATACTTAGGGTGTTTTGGGCACTATATGGAATATTTTCATAAAAAGGTAAGGTTTTCACCATTCACTAACGTTGTCCTGTTATTCAATCTCATCCTCTGCAATCGCTAGAAAATTGGCAATTGCCACACTAGCAATCTTAGAAAATTTGTCTGGAATGACACTCAATGAAGGAGGTGTAGCTATACCTGTGTCATTCCTGACACACGATACTATATGGTTGAGTGAATATCAGATACTTTCAATATATTCCACTCATCCTTCCTATGTAGGAGGTTCAGCTCACTTGCCAGAAAGAGCTTGTGTCTGACACTGGATAGTGAGACTTTGTCTGAGCAGCTAGCTAGCTAGGTGAGCTGGTGTAGCAAACCACTCCAGGCCGGCATTTGCAGAACAATAACACTGAAGCTCATGAACTCTTCTCAGCTTGGTGGCTGATGATAAAAGGTGCTCATGATGCCAGTGGTCAAGTTAAAGACCAGGTCTCTAAACAAACTCTGATTGAGTTTGTGAGCACATGGCAATTCTGTGATCAGTTTTCATTGCTGCTCACCATTCTGGACAAGAGTTTAGTGCATCCTACTGGTAATAGGCAGCTTTCACAAGGAACCAATCTCCCTTACAATGAAGAGAGCTATGAGTGATGGCTGCTGCCTGAGAAAAAACAGAAAGATAAATAGTTATTATTTGCATATTTGATGTCAATATTTTGAATGAAAAGCCATGCACTCCTTATGCAATAATTGAATATGTAGTCAAATGTTCAGCTATTTAGATTACTGTTTACAAAATGAATTGCTTCCTTATTTTAGCTTGGATTAATAGTTTGAATTTATCCAGATCTGGAGATCTGTCTTCAAACTATAATTTCTCTGTTTTGCTCCGGGGTTGATTCAGTGACCTTGAATAATCTTTCAACTACCTAAGTGTATAATCCCATTTTCCATGAGAGTGCAGTTACGTTAGATAGAAATGGGATTTTATGGAGTTGCAGTAAGTTATTTTACCTAAATTTAAAGATTGTTCCATATAGTCTGAGTGATTTTATTTCCTGTGAACATGACTATTTCTCTGATGATTTGAGAGAGCATCCTCAACTAGCCACAGAGGACAAATACATGGATAAGCATGCTTAGAGGTCACATATTTGTTGAAGAAGTGGATCCATGATAGTGGCTTTGTGGGGAACTAGATGTCACTATTAGGCCAGGGAAAATGCATCTTCACATCACAGAAATGAAATTATTTGGTTCTGAGTAAGAGAAAAAGTCATATAATTTCTGTACACAGTTCTGCATTTCTTCATACAGATAAATGGCAGCTAGGTTGGACCACATCATCAGAAAAGTATGTGCATAACACTTCCTATTACCAAGGATTATGCTCCAGTATGATTACGTTTAACTATGGGATTTTTCTGCTTATTTAAAAATGCTTTAATACATCTGCAACAAACTGTGTCTTCTCCCCTACAAACTGGAGTCTTGCTTGTTGTCTGTGCAAATTGTTGATATCGGTACTAATGTGTAAGAAATGAGAGATGACTGGTTGTCCTGTTTCCAGCTGGGACAGAGTTAACTTTCTTCCCAGTAGCTGGGGTGTGTGYGCTGTGTTTTGGGTTTGGTATAATAGGAGTGTTGATGGCCCATTGATGTTTTGGGTGTTGCTGGGTGGTGCTTGCACCGGGCACTTTTCGGCCTCCCATGCCTTGCCAGGTGCATGGGAAGCTGGCAGGGGGAGCATAGCTGGGGCGGTTGACCCAGCTGGCCAATGGGGTATTCCATACCATGCGATGTCATGCTCAGTATAAAAACTAAGTGTATGTGTGGGCTCTGGGTCCTGGGACGGGCGCTCACGTTTCGGGCACGCGTCAGTTCGGTGGGTGGTGAGCAATTGCATTGTGCATCGCCTGCTTTGTATATTGTTGTTGTTGTTATCACTGTTATTATTACTGTTCTACTTTGTTTTATTTCAATTATTAAACTGTTTTTCTCTCAACCCGTGAGTTTTCCTACTCGTGCCCTCCCGATTCTCTCCCCCATCCCACCGGAGTTGGGGGGTGAGTGAGTGGCTGCGTGGTGTTTAGGTGCTGCCAGGGTTAAACCACGACACTGGTAGATATGATGATACTTATTTAACATGAAAATGAACCTATGGCAGAATGTTGATGTGTCCTGTTCTACAAAGTTGGAGAGAAATATTGCTTAAAAATCTCTCCAAGAAGTGTAGGATGGTTAAGCAATTTACTGTGCCATTGTTTTTCAGAGTGCACAGGAAGATTGTGCTATGTGTTTTATTACAGGGGATTTCACATAGTCCAAAATCATCATCTTCTACAACAATTTTTCATGGTATATGCTAATGAAGTAATAAAATGTAAAGACCTTTTATCTAAAATAACACTTAGCTGCTGCTTTGTTCTACTTTTATGTAGCATCTGGGTTCTTCTGTGCAATTTTTGATCTGTTTAGGGGAGTTGATTAGATTTAATTCAATGGAAGCAGGAAATTCCTTTTGAAAGAGAATGGCTTAACATCACATCAAGTGCAATATATGCAAAATATCACCATGATACTTGATAATGAATTACAGTCTTATAGAGAAGGTTCAGTATAAAATACTGCTATGGTAGTAATCTGCTTTACTCATCTATTTGCTGTAAGTCTAGTATTGCCTATACTGAGTGTTCGTCTGCAGAAGAAAATATATGATTCCTGTAGTATATCTCAAAGAGAAAATTCTATGAGTATGAACATTAAGGAAACGTCTTAGTTATAATGAAAACTCTTCAGTAAAGCAAACAATCGTATTTTTTCCTCAAGCTATCTAGCAGGGCATACCTCATTTGTTAGTATTAAAAATACTATTGTTACCTGTACAGATTTGTGCTGGTGCTGGTACTGAGCAAAGGTCTTTTGTGAAGAGGTCATCTGCACTTTCTCAAATTGTTTCCTCACTGCTGCCAGACCACCAGGCACAGTACAGAACTTGGTTTTCTCTGAAGTCTAGAGTGATAAAATAAGGCCGGTTGTTTTCCATTTGCACTAAGAATGTACTTCTATGAGCTGTTTCTAAAAAGTAGTTAATAACAGTATGCTATAATGCTTATAAATTTCAAATGGAAAATTTGGAAACACTTGGTTATGTCTGTAGCCTCTTATAGACAACTTCCACTGACATAATCTGTAAACCCTACTTATTTTAACAGTACACAGGAATTAACATTAGCATTCAGAATAGATACAGTAATAAGAGTTATTTTTTCAGCTGTTGTCATCAAAATACAAAACATATACATACTGTTAACATTAAATGTTGAATCCCATTTTAGGAGTTTTACTTGTCAACCAAAAATTAGGACCTGCAAATTATGAAGTTCTTTTGGAATTTTGCAATCTAGAATTTATTTAGCACTAGTTGCTAAATGCTCCTGTGTGAAATAGATCCTGCTGGTGTAGATGCGTATTTATCTCTGCCTAAACTAGTGTCTGAGGACTCAGTGGTTTCCTCTGTAGTTTTAGGGATCAGCCATGTATTTTCAGCCATGTATTTTCAGCCATGTAATACTCTGTCTTTGCAAGAATGATTCAGAAAATCATAAATACTGTTTCTGGCAAGTTCATAGACCACTGCACATGAGCCATACATTGTGATTTGGAAAACTAAAGGCCAATGTATATTTGAAAAATGTGCATGTTTGGCCTGAATCTTTAGCACCAAAAGGAGTAGGTCCCATCTACTTGATTGTCAGTAGCAATCACTTTCCAGAACAATCCTTCTCTGCTGTTCCATCTTCTTCTTGTCTATCCTGAGTTCTGTCGCATTCAGAGTTGCCACCTGGCCCTCTCTGTATTTTTTCAATAGGTATTGTTGAAAAACATGCAGAGAGCTTCAAGCAGACCTTTGTGAGATGATCTTTCTTCACTAACAACAGTGCTGAAGGTCACAAGAGTGCCCTTACCCTCAGGCTCCCTGTTCTAGTTCTGTCCCTTATGTGTTACTTCTTAGATGGTACTAGAATGAAGCTTTCAGCATTTGAGCTTAATAATCAGTATGCACAAAATAAACCACCCAATAATTAGAAATAGCCTTGTAATGAAGGTTACTAAGTAAACTTAGGTTTAGTGCTTACACCTGATAAGTAACTAAGCAGATCATAAAAAACAGATTTTTTTTTCCCTGTGATGTAGGTGGCATGATTCTATATGTACATGGATGTGTGAATGTGAAAAGTAATTATTTTAATGAATGAACATTTTAGGCACACCTTGCCAGCATTTGGAGGTATCTACAGGGTGTCCTTTAAGGAAACATATTAATTCCTTTAATGGGATATACAGTTCCTTTTTCAGGCAACTATCCATTTCAGCAAGAAATTGCGAGGAGCTCCAGAGTGTAAATGAAGTAGTTCCTGTGTGCTCAACACAGTTAGGTTGGGTCAGGCTTCACGCAGTTCTTTTCTTTTTGAGAGAGAGTACTAACTTCAGCAATGTTTCCAATTACAGGAGTAGGGAATTGGAACCTTCTCAGCCAGGTGAACTGCAGGAATCTGCTCCAAATACACACAGGCAATTAGGAAATAAGGAAGTCAGCAGGCAGAAATTTGGTGGTTGGAAAACACCGGGACTCTGATGAGTGTGGCTGGTGGCTGTTTTCACTATGTGGCTTCTGGGCTATCCAAGCACCCAGAAGGTCCCTTCAGCTGCTGCAGACCACTTCTTCCAACACCAAAGTGCAGGTAAGACTGGGACTTCTTCTACAGCTCTTCTTGCATATGGACAAAGATGCTGGCTGGTGAGACCTGCATTGTAGTCCTTCTTTTGCCAGATATGCTCTCTGATTTACAGAAATTACTCTGGCCTAGTTTACAGTAAGAAAAAGGTGTTCTTCCAATGTGCTGAAAGTTTAGCGTAAACAAAGACCATTGTCATTCTAACGTTGTAGCAAACCAGCATAATGCCTCCATTTCCTGACAGAGCTACAACTTCTAGGTAGGATTTTAAGATATGGTGAAAATACACTTTTTACCCCTTAGTATTTCTGCAGAACTGAGGCAGATTTTCCTGATTTTCCTGATTTTTCTGAAGACCCGATTTTCAGATATTCCTGACTGATAATTAAATGTGTGGTGAAGTGGTCTTGCTCTATTTTAATAGATTATAAATTCTGTTAGCCAAATACTTTATGTGCTACTTGATATTAATATTAATCTTTGCTGTAAAATACCTAATCCCTATTGATAGACATGTAGAGAGATGAGTAAAACAAAATTTAGAAGTTTTTTTTCTAAATATTTTTTCATATAATGCCCATTTTTTAATAATTTTATTATAAAACAACACTTTTTCATACACCTTGTCTCATAGAGCTGCTATTTTAAAATGCAGCAATTTTGAATTCTTTAGTTTGAACAGCAAGAGGTCTAAACTTAATATGCTTTTGAATACGATTTTATTATTTGGTAATATTTTTAGTAATGCAGAAACTGCTGGGTTTTGTCATTACGAGCTGAAAGAATAACTGTGTTGCTAATCTGTCTCAAGCTTATGGTCCTCATAAATGCAGTTCATGCAACAGTGGAATAAAAAAAACAGTCCTTCCAATGAATTAAAGGAAATTGTCCAAATGACCAAAGGTATATAGCATGAAAAATCTCATTCAGTAGAGACAGAGACTGATGCATCAATATGTTTGCTAAGTAGATTTGGTAATTTAGGTTTCAAATTTTGATCCCCATAGTGGTCCATCAGTCAGCTTGTATAAATAAAGAATGTAGGATATGTCAGTATGCAAAGCAAACACAGAGCTAAGAAGATAAGGAAACATTGATATCTTACATGAGCAAAGGAGTTGCTACTCTCTATCTCGGACACAGCAGCCTTGTACATAGCCATTCTTTCTTTCAAGGAGACAGTCTCCTGGAAATCCAGTGGTGTGTTATCAGCCCTGGGAGTGCTCTCTTTAGGTAGTCCTCTTACAAGTTTGCGAGAACCCACTGTAAGTACAAACAGACATCATATTTTCTAAGAAGGAAACAGGTACCTTTTTTCCAAATCTTGAAAGAAAAGCAGTAGTAGCAAGGAGCAGTATTATAAACTTTTTAGCAACTGATCTTATTTTCAATTTAGAGCTTATCGAATACAGAAAAATTTAATTCAATGAAGTTTTTGAAACTGAGGATTCCTTGGGGAAATAACAAAAAGCTTTTTCTAAAAAAACACATATAATTTTAACAGCAAGCATAGTATCTTTTTCTTGATAGTGTTACGTTTGCATTATTTTATACTGTAAAAAGTCATTGTAAGTACTACAAATAACCAATTATAATTAGATATATTATGTTCTAATTAGCTTTATACATTAGAGTATTCATTTGCTTAACAGAGTCCATTCTGAGTTGATTGTAGATTTCAGTTGTTTACTGATATTGCATTAGAGTATGTTTTAGTCAGTTTAGTACTACTAAAACCTTACTGAAAATTATCTAAATTGCTAACTACATTTTAACCTTATTTCAAGGTGTGAAGGTTATAGACTTATCTATAAGCATCTGCAATTCAGCCACAGTGAACGTGGAGACAACAGTTCAGAGTACTTCTGAAAGAGCAGCACTGAGTTACTAGCACTAGGAAGCGTTTTGTTGCTGCTTTCTACATTCATATGACTGTATTAGAAGAATTCCATATACCCAGAAAAGTGCCTTAAATTTAGCTTAAAGATATTTTTCTTTCTTGCTTCAGACAAAGGGGAAAAAGTATGTTGTGAGCATCTCTCTTGTCTGTGATCAGAGGCAGGTGAGGTTTCATATAATCTCACAGGCTGGAAGTTCCTCTTGTCCTGCCAAGGGTTTTCTACAGTGCGTGGAAAATTGGGTTGAATGACACTGGATTTCTGTAACCGGGACACTCCCTTCCTTTTTGGGAGGGGAGGGAATTTTAAGACTTCAAGAAGATATATTTTTAGTAAAGCCACCAGAATCTAATTTTTTAATCCTTGTGCTTGTGCTGCAGATATCAGAGCACCCTGATCTTCCCTAAATCCATCTATATTTCTCCTTGTCCTTGCATAATAGGACAGAATAAATTTGTTGCAACCTGCATTGCTTTTTTTTAAACAATTGTATTTTCTGAAATTACAGAAACAGGCTGTAGCTGAACCAAATAATCTCAAAAAACCCCACCAAAATCCACCCTGCACCCCCCTGCCCCCCCCTCCCCCCCCAAGCATGATATATCTTGGAATTTCTCAAAGTTGAGGAAATTACTGACTTAAAAAAGGTGAGAAGGGGGCAGGAAGAAACAGTGTAGATATGTCCTCCTGTTCCGTGTATTTAATTCAAGCCAGTAGGTACCCAAACTAAAACCTTAAAATCCATTTCCAAACAGGAAAGGAATGTCAAAGAGGAAGCTTCAGATGTGTGCTTTCTGCTAGCCATTGGCAGTTTACTTGTATTCTTACATATTCTGGCACTGCTGACACCTTGTCTTCCTCATTCTGAGTGTGCTTTGTCACTTTGTTGCAGCACAGGGCTGGGGTTTTTTTTGAAAGAACGTATTTATGTTTACTGTGTACAATTCATTTATGCTTTTTTCATCTTGCTGATGATTTGCAGACTTATTAAATTAGCAAATGAACTCACTTGCCATAATTTTGCTAAGAAATGAGTAACTTCTCTTTGTACAGTGTTGGCTATCTCATGGTGTGTTTACAAAACACCAAGGACATACTAGAGTGCACTTACCTTTTCAACTATTCAGTGCAAACCAACACCATTTACAGAACTGGTCTTCTCTTTAGAAAGAAAAAAGTTGTCAAAATCCTTTCCTAGGAATTTTTTTTTTTGTCGACTTTTAAGACAAATTTCCCAGTCTCCTGAAATACACTACCCAGTGGAGACCAGCTCGACTGAATCCCTTCCCGGAGTAAGTAGAGGGGCACAATTGATTTTGGTTTATCCCCATGTATATAGGGTGGGACTTGGTGACTGTTTTTAGGGCCTGAAGTCTGGATAGCATTTGCCAGAGTCAACTCCTTGTTCTGGAAGCCTAACTGTAATATACATTGTTACACATATATGCATTACAAAAACATGTGCTCGGTCAATCACATTTCTTCTTACCTAAGTTCGTTCACTTCTGATTATTGTATTGTTTTATTAAGGCAGTGGTTGAGAACACAAAAGACACAGATAAAAAAATTCCCCATTTTCTTTTGAAGTACCCACTCTTTCTCTTTAGCATTTTGAAATGCAGCAACAAAAGAGTCTTTCCAAAAAGCTATCTGTTCACCTGGAACAGAACAGAGTGCCAGGCAAGGGGTATCCCACCAAACAGGGAAGAATTCCAAGGCACATCTAGCCTTTCTGCCTGTTCACTGTAGAAGTGTTTAGCTGGCATAGGTATTCAAGGTCCAGATATAGCAAGCAAATACAACAAGCAACTCAAATCTTCAGTAAAAATCAGACATAGATGCAGACATGCATGGAAGAGTGGTCTTAGTGTAAACATACTGAGTTTCTTAGTATTTTTACCTGACCATACTCATAACTTACATGAGGATAATTTTCTTTTTTATTATGCTTATCCCATGCAGTACATTTGCATATTGCATGTAATCATGATAGACAAAAGAATTGCTACAGTTCAAGAAAGAATAATAGCAGCAGTAAGAATCAGTGAAAGTCAGCTGGAAGGGGAGAAAAAAAGGTTTTCAGAGAAAGTAGAAATCAGAAGAGAGAGAAAATTGCTATTCTTCAAATAAGAAGTCTGTACATTAAACCAAATCTAACCAAAACAATGGAAAACTGAAAGTATGCTTCGGCAACACAGAGGGATATTCCACCATAGCCAAACAGTGTCAATTAATTTTTAAAGACAGACTGAATTATGTAACAGACTACTACCAGCATGTTATTTATAAGCCATTGCTTTAATTTTGAAGAATGTTTAGGAGTTTAAAAACTTTCTTGGTATTGTTCTGATTCAACAAGGAATTCTTGGATTCTACCTAATCGTAAGCATGTGAATAGTTTCATTAAGCGCAATGGGAATACTCATGTGCTTAAAGTTAGACATGTGATTAAATTTCTTGCTGATTTGGGGCCAATGAATTTAATGGACTGTTTTAAAAAACATTTTAATAGGTACACATTATTAGCCACCTGGGGAGTCAAGGTAATAGAAACTATTCTCTTGTTAGCTTTAAAACAGGAAATGCCCTCTCTTCAGAAGCTAGTTGTTTTATAACATAATGTGAAACTCTTTGTGGTGGTATGAGAGATTATATGATCTAAGCTTTTGCTCATTCATTTGTCCTGGTTCCGGCTGGGACAGAGTTAACTTTCTTCCCAGTAGCTGGGGTGTGTGTGCTGTGTTTTGGGTTTGGTATAATAGGAGCGTTGATGGCCCATTGATGTTTTG
>JAYKAV010003334.1:5327-48196 GCA_035582835.1 Phoebastria nigripes
CAGTACTCCAGGTGGGGTGTCACCAGAGCAGAGCAGAGGGGCAGAACCACCTCCTTTGAGCTGGCCACGCTTCTTTTGATGCAGCCCAGGATACGGTTGGCCTTCTGGGCTGCAAGCACACATTGCCGGCTCATGTCCAGCTTTTCATTCACCAGTACCCCCAAGTCCTTCTTGGCAGGGCTGCTCTCAATCCCTTTGTTGCCCAGCCTGTATTGATACCAGGGGTTGCCCCAACCCAGGTGCAGGACCTTGCACGTGGCCTTGTTGAACCTCATCAGGTTCACAGGGGCCCACTTCTCGAGCTTGTCCAGGTCCCTCTGGATGGCATCCCGTCCCTCAGGTGTGTCGACCGCACCACTCAGCTTGGTGTCGTCTGCAAACTTGCTGAGGGTGCACTCAATCCCACCATCTATGTCATTGATGAAGATATTAAACAGTACTGGTCCCAATACGGACCCCTGCAGGACACCACTCATCACCAACCTCCATCTGGACATTGAGCCATTGACCACTACCCTCTGGATGCAACCATCCAACCAATTCCTCACCCACCGCACAGTCTACCCATCAAATCCATACCTCTCCAGTTTAGAGAGGAGGATGTTGTGGGGGAYCGTGTCAAAGGCTTTACAGAGGTCCAGATAGACGACATCTGTAGCCCTTCCCATGTCCACTGATGCAGTCACTCCATTGTAGAAGGCCACTAGGTTRGTCAGGCAGGACTTGCCYTTGSTGAAGCYRTGCTGGCTGTCTCGAATCACCTCCCTGTCCTCCATGAGCCTTAGCATAGCTTCTAGGAGGATCTGTTCTATGATCTTCCCAGGCACAGAGGTGAGACTGACTGGCCTGTAGTTCCCCGGGTCTTCCTTTTTCCCCTTTTTAAAAATGGGGGTTATGTTTCCCCTTTTCCAGTCAGTGGGGACTTCACCCGACTGCCATGACTTCTCAAATACGATGGATAGTGGCTTAGCAACTTCATCTGCCAGTTCCCTCAGGACCCGCGGATGGATCTCATCGGGTCCCATGGACTTGTGCACCTTCAGGGTCCTTAGATGGTCTCGAACCTRATCTTCTCCTACAGTGGGCGGCTCTTCATTCTCCCGGTCCCTGCCTTTGCCTTCTGCAGCTTGGGTGGTGAGGCTCAAGCACTTGCTGGTGAAGACCGAGGCAAAAAAGTCATTGAGTACCTCCGCCTTCTCCGTATCCCGGGTAACCAGGTCTCCCGTTTCCTTCTGGAGAGGGCCCACATTTTCCCTCATCTTCCTTTTATCCCCGATGTACCTATAGAATCTTTTCTTGTTGCCCTTGACGTCCCTGGCCAGATTTAATTCTATCAGGGCTTTAGCTTTCCTAACCTGATCCCTGGCTGCTCAGACAATTTCTCTGTATTCCTCCCAGGCTACCTGTCCTTGCTTCCACCCTCTGTAGGCTTCCTTTTTGTGTTTGAGTGTGTCCTGGAGCTCCTTGTTCATCCATGCAGGCCTCCTGGCATTTTTGCCCGATTTCCCCTTTGTTGAGATGCATCGCTCC
Source organism: Phoebastria nigripes (assembly GCA_035582835.1). NCBI lineage: Eukaryota > Metazoa > Chordata > Aves > Procellariiformes > Diomedeidae > Phoebastria > Phoebastria nigripes. Next base: position 6,858 of record JAYKAV010003334.1, read on the forward strand.
TGAGCTTGGAGGAGGTGATCCTTGAAAATTAACCAGCTTTCTTGGGCCCCTCTTCCCTCCAGGGCTTTGTCCCATGGCACTCTACCAAGCAGATCCCTGAAGAGGCCAAAGTCTGCTCTCCTGAAGTCCAGGGTAGTGAGCTTGCTGCACGCCCTCCTCGGTGCCCTAAGGATCCTGAACTCCACCATTTCATGGTCACTGCAGCCCAGGCTGCCCTTGAGCTTCACATTCTCCACCAGCCCCTCCTTGTTGGTGAGAACAAGGTCCAGCATAGCACCTCTCCTCATTGGCTGCTCTACCACTTGGAGGAGGAAGTTATCATCGACGCATTCCAGGAACCTCCCAGATTGCTTATGCCCTGACGTGTTGTCCCTCCAACAGATATCGGGGTGGTTGAAGTCTCCCATGAGGACCAGGGCTTGTGATCGTGAGGCTGCTCCTATCTGTCTATAGAGGGCCTCATCCGCTTGGTCTTCCTGGTTGGGTGGCCTGTAGCAGACCCCCATTGTAATRTCACCTGTCCCCACCCTCCCTTTAATCCTGACCCATAAGCTCTCGGTCGGCTCCTCATCCATCCCCAGGCAGAGCTCCATGCACTCCAGCTGGTCATTGACATAGAGGGTGACACCCCCTCCTCGTCTCCCCTGCCTGTCCTTCCTAAAGAGCCTCTATCCCAGCACTCCAATCATAGGAGCCATCCCACCACATCTCTGTGATGCCAATAAGGTCGTAGCCCTGCAGGTGTGCGCACATCTCTAACTCTTCTTGTTTATTCCCCATGCTATGTGCGTTTGCATAGAGGCATTTAAGTTGGGCCCCTGATGAAGCTGTCTTACTGGCTGGAGTTTCTTTGTGCTGCTCTTAAGGCACTCTCCTGCTGACCTGTGATCCTTCTTCGGGCTCTGGGCATCTATTGCTGGCCCTGGCATCAAACCAGTAGGAGTGGGATGGATTGAAGTTCCCCTCCCCTGGCATSTCTAGTTTAAAGCCCTCTTCACCAGCTTGGCAAGCCTATCACCGAAGATGCTCTTCCCCTTCTCTGACAGATGGACCCCGTCAGCCCCCAGTAGACCAGGTTTCTCAAAGTGAGTCCCATGGTCTAAGTAGCCAAACCCCTGTCTGTGGCACCAGTCCTGTAACCATTTGTTGACTTGCCGGATTTGACTGGCCCTTTCAAACCCCTTCCCTTTGACCGGCAGGATTGATGAAAAAACTACCTGCGCTCCAGAGTCCCTTACCTCCCCTTCCAGGGCTCTGTAATCCTTCTTGATACTCCTCAGACTGCTCCTAGCTGTATCACTGGTGCCCAGCAGTGAAACAGCAGCAGCGGGTAATAGTCAGTGGACTGTACGAGGCTTGGTAGCTTCTCGGTGACATCCCTGATGCAAGCCCCYGGTAAGCAGCACACCTCTCTAGAGAGTGTGTCCGGTCGGCAAATGGGTGCCTCCGTACCTCTCAGAAGAGAGTCGCCCACTACTATCACCCGTCGCCTTTTCTTAGTTGCGCTGGTTGTTACACGGGGGGCAGATTGGGCTGCCTTACTCAGCTCCAGCATCTCTCCTGGTACGATGGGACTTTCCTCTTTGGCCTGCAGAGCAGTGAAGTGGTTCTGCAAGGGCACCTCAGGCTTTGGGTGAAGTCTCTTCCTCCTGCTGGTCCTTGCCATTGCAACCATCCATTCTTCTGCATTATTGGCCCCCCCACTCCCTTCTGTGTGTGCCGATGGGGGAGTTTTTGGCTGTTTGGCCATGGGCTGCGGGTCCACTGCAGGCTGCGCTTGGAACCAGCTATCTAGCTCCTTCTCTGCCTCCCTGATGTTACGCAGCGTCATTTGTTTTACCTTATGTAAACGAGTCCTGTCACAAGAAAATATTTTCAAATGTGTTTTGAAKATAGAAAGAAAAGTCTTATTTTCAGGGAAATTCCATAGCACCTTTTGAAATTAAGTCATCAAGATTTCTTGAAATATTCTTGAAATATTTAAGGCACTTGATAGTTTTCTTCATTTGAACGTCTCATTTTTGCAGGCTATGTTCATTAGGGGTGATAGCTATTATTTTATCTTTGTTTTGACAGGAGGTTGAAACCTACTTTTTTGAAGGACTACGGAGATGGAGGGAACTGAACCTCACTCAGCATTTTGGTATGTCATTTTTATTCATGTTTCCTGCTTTCCTTAAACTGTTAAAATACATTTCTTCTGCATCCAGAGCCCAGTGGGAGATTTTCTATTGACTGGTTTTTGGATTGGGCTCTGGAGAGCTATTATTCTTTAACATCCYACATGTTTGCCAGGAACTGGACTAGTTTTCAGGGTTTCTCTTTTGTGCTTCGAACAGTGCAATTCTACAGTGAAGTGGCCAACAAATGCCAGTCCTTCAACCAACTGGTCTATTACCAGAGTGCCATTGTGCAGAGCTTGAAAACACATTTGGAAGTCGAAGGCAGTCTTGCTTATCAACCGCTATTAGAGTAAGTATATGGTGACAAAACAGTCAGAAGCCTTGACGGTATTACAAGTAWGCATGAGTCCTGTTGTGAGTGTTCTTTTTCTTTATTGTACCTGAGGAAAATACAGCAACGAGATGCCCAAAGTGGTCATTTTTCCCTGATAGAGCTTTATGGTTCTAAGTCTTCAAAAAAAAAAACTATGACAAGGCAAGCAAATTAGCCTGAGTGCTTACTGAGGGTCAGACAGAATTTTAATGTGCTTTGTTTGATGTTAATCATTTATGTCTTCTTGTTTACTATTATCTGCTTGATTTTTTTAAAATCTTAAGATTCTTACCATCCACAGCTGCCTAATAGGTGATATTTAAATAAAAGTGAGAAGTAAAGGTGATGCTGTCTTTCTTTCCAAAGAGACTGTGCTGGATTATGCAATGTTTGACTAGGTTTTTGTTGGTTTGTTTTTGAAATGCACTAACACTGGTGTATTTTCTGAAACACAGTCTGGTGGTGCAGCTGGCTCGAGATCTTCAGGCTGATTTCTATCCTCACTTTCATGACTTTTTCCTGGCCATCACCAAGTTACTGGATACACAGGACACAGAGCTGCTGGAATGGGCTTTTACCTCTCTTTCCTATCTCTACAAATACTTGTGGAGATTGATGGTGAAGGACATACACAACATATACAGGTAAAAGCCGGTTTTAATGTCTGTCTTGATCAGCAGTTATTAGATGCTATGGAAATGTAAATGCCACACGAATACATGGTTTAATGCTTCAGTATACTTGTTGGCATGCTTTCCCCGCTTTCTGAGAGACTGAGCGTTGTTATCATACACAGCTCCTTTGAGATCCTACTGACTTTCATGGGCTGCTGTATTGGAGGAGGGATGTGGGTTGGGCTGCAGATTTGGGCGTTCGGCCCCCTTTTCTCCTGTGGGGACAGGAGGGGAAGCATCCATGTCAGCTGGGTAAACAAAGCTCAGAAAGACACTGGATTGTCAGACTAGTCTTGGAAACCTTTGTCCAAGTCTAAATTCAACACAGGTCTTGAGTATCTGTCAAGTACCTCAGCCATAGTTTTATCATTTCTGTCTTTCCCAATTGCAGACACCTAGACTAATGACATTGAATGGATTCCTTTGAGTCTTTAATTGTTCCTTTCCCAGCATTTTCCCCTTTACATTCTTCCCTTCTTCCTGTCTGTTTAGTGAGAGAGCAGATGAGGTATGCACAGTTTTGTATGCTTTGAAACTCCTTACCTCAGGATGCTGTGGATGTGGAAGGTTGGCATAGGTTCAAAGGGAAACTGGCCAAGTTGGAAGGAGTTACCAAATGCATAGGAGTCACCTCTGGCTTGGGGATTCCCTGAGCTGCAGGTGGTTGAAGGCTGATTTTGTATGAGCTTGCCCTGTTTTTAAACCTTTCCCAGGCATCTGCTTCTGGCTGCTGCTGTAGACTGAATACTGGGCTGGATGGACCTGTGCCTTGACCCAGCATGATTGCTTGTTCAGTCTTACATTGCTGTGGTAGCAGGTCTCTTCTTTTTGTCATAACCAGTGGGTCCATGTTGCTTCCTCCTAATTTCAATTTGGAACAGATGGAGCAAAAGAGGGGTTACGGATTTCCTCCCCAACCCAGCAAAAGCCATCGGGCATATTGAAAAAACGTCTGCTTGGCTGTGAATCTGAGGCACCACAGGCTCTGCACTGAACATGTGCTGAACCACCTGCAACTGATACTTACCAGAGAACTGCAAATATTTATCACCCCTGTAAACTGTATCTTTAGAAACTTCTAAGTGCACAGGAGAGCCTGTTGGCTCATCTGAAATACAAATCTGGCTTATCAAATCAACTTTGGTTTCACTTACTGCTGCTGAGTATATATGTTGAAAATCTTGACACTGCAGTTGAAATCTGTGTGGATCCAGAGATTTTAGAGGTATTTCTGAATGCGGCTTAATTTGCCTGGCATTGTCATTTGAGCTTCTTTCTAAAACTCTGTTCTTTATCCAGGGAGAATGGGAAGGAATCGAGTTGAGGAAGGTATTTGCCCTCTCTAGGAGGACAGATTCTTAGTGTTTGTAAGAAGTGGCAATGTAAACTGAAGACATAAGTTTAAAACCAGTTGGTGGCAATTCTTGCATTGCCTTTAAGACAGTAGATTATTTTGTGTCTTTGTAGCCTGTACAGCACCCTGCTGGCTCACCACAAACTTCACATCAGAAACTTTGCTGCTGAAAGTTTTGTCTTTCTAATGAGAAAGGTAAGTGAGGTGTTTGTACTTTGACGCTATCTCCATTCTGTGGTGGCTCTTGGATTCAATATGTAATATTAGGTTTTCTCCAAAGAAGGGTTAACAAGGCCTGAACTGGCATTCAGTGTGTCCTGAGTTGTCATTTTTAGTGAGTGTTTTACTGAGAATGTCATKCACTTCATATCAGCAGTGGCAAATAGAGGCCTTAGCATTCTGTGTTTTAAGAGCAGTTAAACCAAATGTCTGTGGTTGATTTATCTAAAATGACTAGAAATGTTAAGGTAATCTTGCAAAAGGGAGGCTTTAATTTGTAAATGCACATTTGCTCGCTGGCTCTTTCGCTAATGCTTTAAGGCCTTTGTAGATTGAAATTCTTGTGACAACCTTTTTGCACTCCTGAAAATCGGAGTATATAACGTTCCCAGGCAGATAATCAAGATCAGACAGCAGCCTTTCATGGAGTAAGGAAAGGCGGTGGTAGTTCTTGGTTTTTATTTAGTCAAAATTTAGAAAAGCCAGGATTCCTGAGACTGGCTAGCAAATTTGGGTATCCTCATTTTTGTCCTAAGTTGAGAGACCTTAATAAAGGACATTTGTTTGATTGGTTGTTTTCAGAAATTGCTGAACTTCAAGTGAAATCCTCAGAAATGGAGGGTTTTAAAACCTTGGACCAGAAATCCTTGCAGTATTCCCAAGTGTGGTTGTAGTTTTGGATGACTGGATTCWGTGTTCAGCTGATACACGTCTCTTTCCACACCAGTGCAGCGACCTTTGTGTTTCAGTTGGGACCAGTTTAATGGTGCATTTATGCACATGTTTAGCTCTAAAAYCATAATTATCAAAAACAAGTATTTCAGCTGCAGTGACCTCAGTAGACCTGTGTACATCTTGGGAGAGGGGGGAGGTGTAGTGACCGAATACCTGATCATTTTTCTCCTTTCAATTTCCTTGTGTGGTTGCAGAAATAATGAGTTTGAACTGTTGTGGGAAGGCAGGACTAGGAGGGTAACATGGTGCTGTGGGGCCATTTAATTGCCTCTATCCATCTGGCAGCTCTGAATAGAAGATAACTTTTTTTTTTTCTCCTTATGTTTTCTAGGTTTCTGATAAAAATGCAATCTTCAATTTAATGCTCCGTGACCTGGGGGAGCACCCCGAGAAGGTGGAAGGTGTAGGACAGCTACTTTTTGAGATGTGCAAGGGTGTTCGAAACATGTTTCACTCTTGTGCAGGGACGGTAAAGACAAGAAAAGATTGCTGGTCTAAATGTTGCTGTAATGGAGCCTTGGGCAGTGCTCAGTGAAACCATTGAGTGTTGTCTTGTTCACCTCAGTGGATCCTTGGTGATAAGCATGCTGTTCATTACTTAATGGGGTCTGAAAGCCTTCTTCTAAGAATATTCTTTGAGATAGGAAGGTTGRTTTTAGTAATTCCTATACAGTATTCCTATATATTAAAATAGTACTGCTTGCTGATATTTCAGGTTTTAAGTGATAGCCTTTTTTTTTTCCCCTGTAGTCGTTCTAGAAAGAATCAAGATCACTGGAATATTTTAGCAGTGTATTGCACTAACTAATTTTAGGATTGCTGGATTATTTTCAAAGTATAAGGACATGATGTGCTCTTTTCCTGTGCAGGCTATGAAGTTAATTCTGTTAAAGCTGGGGCCTATTACTGAAGAAGAAATTGAACTACCRTGGGTAACTGTAGGAGAAGCCTTTGAGCAGATGATCAGAGCAGCTGTAGCGCATATCCATAAGGAGCATTTTGACATTGTCTTCAAGTGTCTGGAGGTAGACTGGTTTGTTTTGTTTTTGGTTTGTTTTTTTTTTTTATTCATGAGAGACTGAAAAAGAAAAATGTGCACTTAACAAGAAAAGTATTTGTGTTTTATTGGACCAGAACTGGTTTTTTTCTGCTTTGGAAACATTAAATACAGTGTCATGTGCATGGGAAAAATCCCACCCTTCTTTTGTAAGTGACCCTGGTGGCTGTGCTGTGAGAAGGGAACTGCTGTGTGCGAGACATGGAGCTCTGTCCCACGCCTGGGCAAGGAGGTTTTGTAGGATCTGCCTTTGCGGAGACAGATGCTGCAGGCCCCTTGCTGGGGTGGGAATGCTAGGGCTTGCTTTATATTGCTGAACTAGGTACATTGGTGGTGGTTCCAAGACCACTTTGTGACAGTAAAGGGGAAACTTTTTTTTCCCTATGTTGCTGCTTGGGGTGTTACACTCTGAGGTTTGAGGGAGCATAGCTGAGTGCCCATGGGCTGTGCTGTGTTGGGTCAGGGTGACGTAGAATGATGAGCAAGGGCCTGGCAAGTGCTTTTTACTTACCTGATCAACATTTAGATTTTTTTTTACTAGTGATTGGGATTTGCTAAGGAGGATTGAAACTTTTTGCAACTGACAACTGTGTCAGTTGTGCTCCTCAGAGGGGTGAAATGGGAAACTGGAGGAAATGGTACATGTGAACTTTAGGGTAGTCCTTCCAGCATGGGTAAATAGTCCTATTTGTTCCTTCTTGGAACTCCCTTCCTGTGACTGTCCATAGTTTCCCAGAAAATCCCATGCTGTTCCTCCTACCTCACCCAGTATGATAGTAGTTAATGTCTGACTACCATTAGTTACAGAATATTTTGCCACTGGATGTTTTGTATCCCTGGGATCCGAGTCACTCAGCATCTGCAGTTGTGATGAAATCTTGGAAACTGGTGACATAATTCCATTTAGTTTTAATGAGGCTTGCTTTTCACCCTGGGAACCAGTGGGTGAGTGGGGTTTGTTGAGCTCAGTATCATGCTCAGAAGGAAATATTCACATAGTCTATGATAGCTTTCTAAATTGGGTTCAATTTATAGGATCAAGGATGGGAGTTTATATTGTCTGGACAGAAAGGGACACTAATGGGAATGATCCAGAGCAGCTCCATTATCTGTGTAATGTAGATGATATGAGTAACATCTCAGCATCCACATTAGCATAATAAAGTGTAAAAGTAAAGTTATGATAATTCCAGTGGAAGCTGGGTGCTTCCACTGGCTCTGAGGCCAAGTATTTCTTTCTCTTCCTTTCCTATTTTGTATGTCATGTGTTGGCTTTTCAGGAGACCCTCATCTTGATACATATTTGTGTTTCTGTCCAAGGAATCCAGGGTGTGTGTTTTTACATAATGGGAATCACATAGTGTTTCTGCAAGGTTTAGTTTGTTGAACAYGAATGAGACAGTCAACAGTAGTTTGGGCAGATGAGACGTTGATTCTTTAGAATGCCTTTCAAATAGCAGTAAGTGAAACAGGGTCTGATCATTTCTCTGAAATATTTTGCTTTCCTTTTTTATTTAAACAGGAGTCACTCTTAGACTTGCAGAGGAAAATAACTAAGGCCAACTGCTGTATGGCTTCAGAGCAGATGGAAAGGATTCTGCAAGCTTATCTGATCCTAGTGGAACATGCAAATGGATCCAAAATCTCACTGCCTGAAGACGTCTGTCAGGTAGGTCAGACCATCACTTTGGCTGATGTACCAGAGAAGTATCGAATACRGAAGAGGTGTGGTCAGCTGAAGCACTCGTACACATTTCTGATGCATCAATGGGCTTAGGATTTGAGTTGAGTGAACAGAGGCAATTATTGTGAGTATTGCTACCTCTCTGATCCCGTGAGAATTTACCTCTGTRCTGTAATGCTGGTGTAGTCCTTCTTTAAATGAGCAAGGGGGAAAGTGGGCTGCTGCTGCTAGAGAATGAATCAGACCATGCTGAACTGTAGTTCCTGCCACTGTGCAGGAGACCTAGACCCACACATCAATGGTAGAGCAGTTCTACCAGATTCGCATACATTTGACCCTGTTGGGTTCAAATGTAGGTGTAGTTCCTTCAAACTTTGACAGGACTATTTGGATTAATTTCTGTGGCCTGAAACTTAGAACATCATGCCCTCCTGCTCCAGGGACTGTCCAGGTCATTCAGACCAGACAATCACTATCTTCATAGACAAATATCCGTTCTCTCTCTTTCATTTCAGATTTTAATAAAAATGTTACAAACACCAGATCTCTCGTCATCTTGCTGCAAGACCCTGCTGAACACTATTTCTGCATTCCTGCTGGCTGAGAATGTTTTCTTGCCTGATTCTTTGACCAAGGAAGCTATTGAGAAGGTAACAAAGACTGCTGCTTACAGCAGAAATCCCAGCGTTCAAGTTCCCTACAGCAGGCTGATTTCATGACATTCCACTTCAGGCTGGGAAATAGATGATAAGATTCCCTTTAGCCTTTTTCACAGATAAGGGAGAAGCTGCCCAATGCCTTAAGTAATGTCTGCTGTGGTCTTGGGACTCCTTGACAGTCTTACACAGGCTGTCAGTGTAGCGATGCCACTGGGGCAGACATCTTTGCAATGAAAAACGGGCTCTGATTCAAACATGTATGGCCTCTGTAGAGAAAGGAGGGAGAACAGAGAAGGAACATGTTCTGTTTTAGATTATAAAGCAGGTCAGTGAGTTGGACTTAGTGAAAAAAGTACATTTTTCACTAAGCTGCCAAGCATTTAGTGAACATGGGTTAGCTTTGTGAACAAGGTTCAGGCAAGTGCAGTTTGATTTAGAAAGTACAGAGGTAGGCATATTTCAGTACTACCATTGCTCCTGAAGCATTGACAGGATTAGCTGCACACGTTCCTATCAAGTGCAGTGTTGCAAAGATTAATAGGAGATGCTACTATGGAGTCTGATTCTTCAGTTTTCCTGTTACAGTACATGATAATTTTGCAATTTACAGTGTAGACCGTAGTTGTACTGTGTATTTAAAAATATATTTGGAAAAAAAAAAAAGATACGTGTCATGATTTGCCATGGAAAAACAAGGCTGTTACAATTGTTTAAAAAAGATAAAATTTCATCTGGTCTTCAGCGTTGGCTTGTGTTGAAGTAAGATTGGTTCTGCCTGTGGCATGAGTCCAGTTTTGCTCAGGAGATGTGATCCTTCAAACATTTGAGGATATTTTTGTGGGCTTCTGTTAAACTGGAGGAGGCTTAAAGCTGTCCTTGTCTTCTGAAAGGTCTTCGAAAGGGAGGTCTGGGTGTGTATTTCTATGTTGCACATCTCATTGTTGAGGAACACTGATCCTGGGTACTTCAAAGGACTGTTCCTATCTTGGGTCCTTCAGAAGCACAGAGGTTGGCTCYGCCTATGAGGTGGTAAACTTTCTGCAACCTACTACGCAGGAAAAATGCTGAGGTGAAAGATATTTTGGGTCGAAGCTTTTTCCTAACAGTTGGTGTGTCTATGCCTAGAACTTTCAGCTTACATTTTCCACATCACAGTAAAGAGATACCTAAGCTGTCTTTGCACAGAGCCAGCTTGGATCCAGCAGGGTTTGTTAAAAAGGGCTGTGCTTTTCTGTACCTGAACTGTCACTGGTATCAGTATTGCTGTGTGTGCCTTAACTGACAAGCACTGCTAGCCATGAACAGAGCGCCAGGCTGGGTGTCTTGAGTTCAAAGCACGGTTGATTCATAAACCAGAAAAAATGTCCCAGGGATAGTGGAGAGTTGACTATGAAATGTCTCTTGTTATTGTGTTCCTGTCAACCTTTCATTTGCATCTTGCAGGTATTTGCAAGTGGATTTGAACGGCGCTTTCTTTTGGATTTCTCTGAAGCGATGTTCACCATGAAGCAATTTGAGAGGGTAGGTGGAAGCTTTTATGCATTTTGTTTATTTTTGTTGTGAAAGGGAACRACTGGGAAAGCCATAGTATATTTACCTGCCTTGCATGCTGAAGCATTTTTGTGTATTGACATGATGTTTATTTAAACTTCTGGCATGATCTGGTAAGAATGAAAGAGATTACTTATGCCATTGTGTTGAAGCTTGGTAGTGGTGCTCCAGGTTGGAGAAGGTGACAGGTCTGTGCTCACAAAAAGAAGCATGTCTGTTGGGAATTAAAGGGGTGGGCTTGTTATGGGTGGGATGAAGAGAAGGAGTTCTGGAGGAAGTTAGTAGAAATGAAGAATAAGGCATGTCTGATAGGTCAAGCCTGGAACTGGTAATCTGGGAGGAATCAAATTAATTAAACGGAGTGGGAGGTGAAAGTAAAGTCAGGGATTTGGAATGTCCTGATGAGACTAGATTTGGGGCAAACAGAGTTTTTACATCAAATCACTGTCCCTGCTGGGGTAAGAGGATGTCTATGTGCTGGTGACTTGGGGCACCCGGACTGGTAAGTCTGGTGCTTTGCTGGCTTGTTTGTGAGTGTTTGGATTCCTCTGTGGCTAGTGTCGTGTGGGGTTTTTTTGTGGACTTGGTCATGGTTAAAGAGACTTACCAATCCTTGACTTTATTCCTTTTTTTTTTTTTTYTTTCCCCCTTCAGCATTTTCTTCCGTGCTTTCTGGAGTACATTGAGCATTGCTTCTCTGGCTCAGATGCCCTCACAAAGGATGAGGCGATGGCAATTCTGGCTAAACTCATTCTGGTGAAAGCAGAGCCTCCTACCATTGGTTCAATGGCATTTGAAAAGTATCCTCTYGTTTTCACTGAATCATCTGTCAGGTGAGACTTCTCAAGCTTAGCAAACACTGGATGTGTCTGCATGGCTGCAGGCCTGAAGGCAGTGCAGAGCTACATAAAAGTTGCCCCCCAGTATTTGCCACAGTTGTGTAAATGGCAACATTGCTGGCAGATTTGCAAACCAAGTGATATGGTAGGATCCCATTTTTCTTTCTGAGATTATTTGAGAAGAGATACTGCTCTGGAAGGGTTATCACCGATATAAAAAGACTAGCGAGTGTTGCAGTAGGTGTGTGATGGGGATTTGTTACACCAAGATGCATGCTGCATCCTTGGGCAGTTAATCTTTGTAGTGGGTGCTGCAGTCCAGGTTCTCATCATTACTAACCTCCTGCTTGTGCCCCATCTTYCTTCCCTATATGCATATGTCTTGTCCAGGAGCTTTCTTGGCAGTAGTGCTATAGTCTTGCCATAGAGCACAGCTGGGTACCAAAGGGCATGTAATTAATCCAGATACAGCACTGTGCTGGCACAGCTTAACTGCTTCTAGTTGCAAAGCTAGCTTGGTTGCAATGAAGTGGTTGCTTTCACCCTGGAGCCTCTTTGGAAAGATTTGGGGTAACCACTGTCAAGCACAGAATGACCGTTGCTAATCTACTGATAACAATAGTTCTAATAACTCTAGCTCAGATAATTCAAAACTTTCACCTGCAGAGTGGTGACTTGTATTGCCTTTTATGTAAGGCTTTATCTTTCCTAAAAGCAATCCACTCTGTGGGTTTTTCCTATTTTTATTTAATGGAGTKGAGGAATTAGGGTTTAGGGAACAGAAGGTTGAGTCAAAAGAATTAAATTTGGTTTTCTTCCCTTGCTTTCTTTGTTGATCTCTCTGGATTTTCMGTGGTATGGAGTACATAGCTGAGAGGACCTTGGTCCTACTTGGGACTTTTTTGTGCTCCTGCAATGTCAGTGGTAGAAATTAGGGCTGGGAGACATCTCAAGAGTTGCATACCCCATCTCCTACCTAGGATGGAATTAGCAAGTCCTGAACCAGCCCTGAAAGATGTCTGACCGATTTGTTATTGTTACAATTGTTAAAATTCTGGAGATTCCCAAGCTGCCCCTGGCAGCCTGTGCCAGTGCTTTGCTGTCTTCATGGTTAAACAGGTGTTTGGGGTTTTTTTCCCAGTCCTCAGTGTATGAACTAAACTTCCTTTACTGCAGTTTAAATCCATTGCTGCTTATCTTATCTGCAGGGAACATAAAGAGCAGATTATTTCTTACTCTTTGCATCCAGCTTTTACAAATAACAGGCTTTGATCATCAGAAACATCTGAAATCTTCTTTCTCTGGACCAACAATCCTAATTCCTTGAGGTTTATCTCATAAATTTTGTTTCTTAAACCTCTAATGATTCTTGATGCTGTCTTTTTGTTAGCTTCTGTATTTCTTGAAGGGTGGAACCTATGCAGCCTTTTAACTGTGGTCTTGCAAGCACTGGGTGGAATGGAAAGATTACTGTCCATGGGGTGTGAAGTGTTCCTGTTCATATGTTCCAGTATGGTGTTGACCCTTTCTGCCTGCAGATAGGCTTGCTGATTTGGGCTCAGCTTGTGATTCCTTTTAAGTCCCCAAACTTTTACCTCACTGGTTATTTTCTGTCGTCCATTAGTCTATCTATGTCAGCATGATCATGGTTTATTAACAGTAATCACAGAGACAACTCTCAGGTGCTCCTAGAGGCTATATGTCCTAGTTGTGAGGGCGTCCCAACTAAGAACTAGTGTCTTTCCTTCTAGAAATATTATTTGAACTTGAAATAAAGACCTGACTTTTCTTGTAGGCCATGTTTTGTGCTCCTCAGCATGATTAGATGATATTTTGTGCTGTGGAGGACATTAAAAAGAAAATAGTCCCTTGGGTTGTCCAAGTCCTTTTTGCTAGAAGTAGCAAACATAATTTTGAGTATCATGGGAGGAAAAGGAACAATCTCTGCTGTGCAGTGGTGGGTTACTAAAAGGTTTGGTTTTATTTTTAGCTCTAATACAAGGCAACAAACAAGTAAAAGACAAGGAGGAAAGGCAGAAGTACCAGTGTTGGATCATGTACTGTCTTTAATCCATTTACCAGAGAAGGAAGACATCACTGACCTTTCACAGCCTTGGGTTGCCTTGGTTGTACTGCCACATATTAGGTAAGGGATATTCTAAGGGTCTATTGTCATATATTTCTGTAGTACTGTCTAGTTCACTATCTGTCAGAAATCATTTTACTAAGGGAAGGACAATAATTACTAACCCTAGTTTGGGCAACCAAGTTAGAAGGTGAAAAAATGCTGTGTGGAAATACCATGAGTCAATAGTAAAGTCAGGAATAGAATATCAGTTTCTTGATTGCATACTCCCTAAATTTAGTACTCTAGTACATAGAGGTGTTCTTGACACATTTCAGTTTCTGTGTTTTAAGCACTGTCCTCTCTAGACAGTGTTTTTTTCAATAATGATGATGTTCTTGTATGGAAGGAATAGTTGGAAAGAAGGCGCAATGAATGCTACAACTTAAATTGTGAATTGGAAATAGCAAAAATGGTTTGCTGCTGGTTTCAAACTTGGGGTGAGCTATCTGTAATTTAATACAAGATAGATGTGACAGAAAGCTTTCATATGTGTGTAGGTGTCAGYGTAACATAGAGATAAAAGTCTTCCCATTTATTTTGGACAGACCAATGGRCAAAGAAAACATTCTGCCCCGTGTGACAGGTTTTATAGACTCTCTCTTCACAGCCATTGACAAAGGAAGCCTCTGCAAAGGTCAGTTACGGTTATTTCCTGTTTATTTGCTTTTTTTTGATATATAAAAAAAACATAACGCAGTTTTTCTGATGACACAAAGCATGAAAATGAATAGCAGTAGCATTGTATCCAGATTTATTGACCAGCTCAAGTAAAACTAGAAAAGCAAAGCCTGGGGGGTAACACCCTCCAGGAAATGATTCTGCATTTGCTGTTGATAATAATAATGGGACGGCAGATGTTCTGCGAAGTGGAGGGCAGAGATAACTGGGAAGGAAAAGAAGAAAGTGAGAAAAAAGAGGATGGAAATCAATCTAAACCAGATCCAAGCTGAAGCAGTCAAGTGAAGGAGAGACTATTGACTCACAAGCTCTGGTTAGACTATTCCAAACCTATAGTGCAAAGTTTGGGACATTACCACCTCTGACCTAAGTGACAGCACCAATTCTAAAATGCTACATCTTTCCTCCACGCATGGGTGGTCACTGGTTGTCTTCCCTCTCTGGCCAGGAAAAACATTTTTTAACTTAGTTTTCATTGGGCAGGGCAGTTGTTACTCAGGGGGCTTACAAGTATTTGGCCTTGTGCCAAATATAAGCAAGTACTGAAATGCCCCAGGTTCAGTGTTCATCGTTCCTTGGTTTGAAAGGGCTTGGCTAGAGTCTGGCCTTTTCCCTTTATAATCCCTTTATTAACATTCCTAAATGTATCCACCAATTGGCTCTGTTGCTCTTTCTTCTCTAGTCTTTGTCAAGCATGGTCCTTTTTGATTTAGCCCTTTCTTCTGTCCTGTTTGCAGGGTTTGCATGCTGTCGTGATTATTGTAGTGGCAATGTACTTGTTCTAAAAAAGGAATACACAAACTTTATTTTCTTGGGTCTCATTTTTGGTGGCAGTAGTAGCAGCTCTGCACCAGCTCTGTATGTGTGCAAGAGGCACGTTGCTATTTCTTCCTTTGCCCATAAGAGAAAAGAAAACAAATGCAACCTCAGTCCTACACTCCTGCATCCTATTGCTCCATCCTATATTCTTTGCTTTATTTTCCTCACCCTCCTCCCAAACTAGGGTTCCTGGACACTTTCTTCATCCTCTGGCATTCTTTCCAGCTCCATGATCTCTACAATTCCTTCATGTTCTAGTAGGACTCGAGGCTCCTCTCACTGCCTGTGCAAGGCACACCCCAGCCCTGTGCTCCCTGTTTGACCTGCCTGGCCTCTCTAGCCTGAGGCAAAGTGCACGTCCCAGAACTGCGTCTTTTTCTACAGTTGCTGTGGAGTGCAGGGAAGCAGGCTTGCGAACTGAGACAGAGCAACAGCAAGTTACCCCTGGCAGCTCTTCAGGGGTAACTGCCTGTATGGAAGTGCTTGCCCTATTGATCATATAGGTGTGTCCAGAGTGAGGTGGGAGCCGCTCTCTTTGTCCAGCACAGACGTACTACTGCCAAATGGTATGCAGGTTACAGTTTGGGAACCTGTGCTCTTACACTATAGATGCAGAAAGCTTCATCCTGCCATTACTTGCTGTTTCTTCTCCTCTCTTTGAGGAGCTCCTTACGGAGGTTAATGGTGAGCAGGATTCGGCACACACCTGGGGAATTAAGCAACTTGGAATAGGGGGACGTTTTCAAAGGAATAAATGGGAAATGAATGCTCACTTCCCCTTCTTTTCCATGGCAGCTGGCAGCATGTAAGAAAATTATATCCTTTAAAAACTTTCTTCAGTTTGCCTGGTTAGGAGCAATGTTTCTTCTGCTTGGGAAGAGACAAAGGAGAGGGGAATTTTTTTTTTTTAAAAAAAAACAACTTACTTGCTAACTTAGGAGTGGCAGGGGAAAGGAATTGCCCTTCCCCTTTCTTGCCTGGAAGGGCTTTGGCTCTYCTGTGCTTCTGGGAAACCCTCCATCCCTAAGAGAGGCTGAGAGGTTTAGGAAGGAGACACAATTGCTGTAACAAAATTCAGCAAACCCACCTTCCATTCACTAACAAATGTTGAGTCTTTAAGTACATGGGACAACTTTGAAGATCTCATATAGTAGTGCATTGCCGAAGTGCCAAAGTTTATAGGCACCTGTGTGGTACCATCAGTATATATTTTTGCTTCTATTTTGCTGCAGTCATCAATTTGAGCAGCATTTCTTCAGTTCTGAGTGCCATTTGTAGCATAGAGCTGTCTGAGACTCCTGCAACAGTGCTTAGCTCCAGATCTCTGCTCTCTGTGTACGTGAGTGTGGCAGAAACAAATGCAAACTGGGAGCTGCTCACAGCTTTCAATGCTGGCTTGCTGGAGTAGGGACTGACTTTGATAGCCAGAGGAGCATTTCCTTCATGGGTTATGATAATGGTTAGACAATACACATGCCAGTTCTGGGATCCATATGTTACTCTATTTCTGTGACTCCAGCCATTTCATGATGGGCAAGCACCATACAAACACAAGGCATTGAGAGCTGAGTAAATACACAGGCTGTTCTTGTTCTCTCTCTGCTCCAGGAAGCCTGTTTGTGGCCTGCCAAGCTGTAAGTACTCTTCTTAGTTTGGCAGAGTCTTCTGAAATACTCCATTTGTTACCTGTGGAGCGTGTCAAGAGCTTGGTGACGTAAGTAAACTCTGCCTGTTCTGTGATCCTTCGTGATTCTCCTTGGTACGGCAAAGAGTTGACTTTGCCTTTGTGTAGGGGCTTGTTAAATGCCTCTTTGTGCGTTGCCTGTTCTCTTATGCCAGCGTGTTGCTTCAGTATTGTGGTTATATAAGGTAGCAATGTTGTAGGCACTGTTTGTTTAGAGAACTGGGTAGATGTGGTGCCTGTTCAGTGACATTTTCTCTGCAAACTGAAGCTTTCTCAGACAGCTGCAGGGTAGTGTGTCAAATACGATGGTTCTAGTTTTGCCTAGGAGCACTACGCTTAGTAACTGTGTTACATTATAATGATGAAAGAGAGGAACAGCACATTCTGAGTTGTGTCAAAAGCCTGGACTTCTGCAGTCTGTTGGCGGTGTTGGGATTCCACCATGTCCTTACGCACCCATGTGTGTGCTTGCTCCACGATGGGAGGAGGTTTTGTATGCTCCATTTTATTTATTGTAACTCTCTTCTACTTATAATTAGCACACCTAACTGAGTGACTGGAGGGATTGAGGGAGACTGTTGATCTCTCTCCAGCAAATCCTGCTGAACTTGTCATCTCCCATCACTGTTGGGCTGGAGCAACTCCAAGTCTTTGGTGGCCTGAGCTTCAAAACATCCTGTTCAGTTAGGAAATCATGGTGCCCGTGTCTGAGGCGTGATGGAGATGAAACAGCTTGCCCAGATCAAGCAGGAAGTCTTGGCAGCGAGCTTCAGTCTAGTGCGTTTCTGCCAGCTTTGGGCTGGGAGCATGAAACTCAGTTGGTGCAAGGGATGTTAGGTAGTAGAAGGAGGTTTCGCTGTGGGCAGGCAGGATTCCTGGTGTCTCACCTAAGCCCAGATTATTTCTTTTCTGTTGAAGTTGATCACTGACTGGACACGTGGGCAATAGTAGCAGCCCTTGTCTGACCTATGCAGATTTGTTTTSTGCGTCTGTGTATGTGTGGGTCCAGCCTGCTAACCCCAGCTTGACAGGCATGATTAGTACAAAGGAGGACTCTCATGCCTCTTGGGCTGTCATAGGTAATTGGGCTTTGAGGCTGCAAGCCAGCGTGCTGTTGAAGTCTAACTTCATAGGTCTGCTGGTGCCAGCAGAGTCTGAAGTCGTGGAATTTTCTCTTAATGCTGTTATTGTCACTACTGCCTTATTTTCAAATATCTATATTGTCGCAGTGCTCTCTGTATGCTAATAAAACACTCCGTTGTTTTAGCACTTTCCCTTCAGACCCCTCTGCCTTGCTGTTGGCTGATCTCTATTACACGAGGTTGGCATTGTGTGGCTGCCAGGAACCCCTTTCCCAAGGGAACCTAATGGACTTGTTTGAGAAGTTGCATCCTAATATTTCCACTGGTGTTTCCAAGGTAATCTGCTTTTTTGAGCACATGCAAGATAATTTGTATTTTAACAATGTAATTTAAGTAAACTGAGTTAAATGACAAAGGCTGAAAGGAGAAACATGAGACTGTGTAAAGCTATTACTTCCATAGTATCTGTTTAGGACTGTGTCTCCATTTCTAAGAGGCTGCCGTGGGGCATGAGTTAACAGAGGTTAACTTTTAGCCCTGAGAGGCTTGCCTCTTCCCTAAAGGTGAACCAGAGCAGGAGCCTAATGTATTCATTCTGAATTGCCTGCTAGACTACAGGAGCTCATCCGTTTCTCAACTCTAGGAGGAACCTAATGAAATCAGCCTCCTGTGCAAAACATTCACCTCTGTGTAGGTGTGTATGTGTCTGCGTATGTGGCCTGCATTCTCCAGCATGCTTCTGACATATGTTTCCACGTTGGATAGGTCCGGCTATTGACTGTTCGAATTCTAAACCATTTTGAGAATCCACCTTCTACACAGATTGAGGTAGGGCTAAAACTTTTCATTTGACATTTCAAAGTGATCTGTGTTTGATGTTATGTGTGAACTGTTTTCCACTTTGCAGAAAAAAAGCATGTGTCAGGCAGAGGCTGTCCTCTGCTTTTGTGCTTTCACATTCCAGTTTTATCTCTTTGTCCCCCTGCCTCCTGATGTTTTCAAATGTGTGAGTTTTGATCCCTGAGTGGTGGAAACCAGAGCAAATCCCTTGACTTTGTTCTGTGATCCAAAATGGCTGGGAGTCTGTGTAGTGTTGTTGAAATACCTGTCAATGAGAGAAGAATACTCTTAACAAAATGCATGTCACTTGTTTGTTCAGGGTGATGGCACAGGGGAGCTCCGGCCAGTATTTGCCATATTGCTCCAAGCAGAACTTGTGCCAGCAACAGTGAACGATTACAGAGAGAAACTTCTCCATTTGAGGAAACTAAGATGTGATGTAGTGCAGTCTGCAATACCAAGTGGATCTTTGCAGGAGGTAAGTAGTTATTGTCAAAAGGCAGTTATCGCATTCCTTTATTCCAAGAGAATGTTCTTATTCCATCACATGGATTGCAGAGTTTTTAATAAGAGTTCATCAAAAAATTAATTATCTCCTAGATTAGGTTTTAGAAAACTTACTTGTTAGTAGGGATCACAGGTCCCATTGTCTTTGGGACTATTGTGTTCTCACAACAGTGGTATTCAGATAAATGGCCCACAACAAGATTAATCAGGTTTTGGTATCACGGAAAGGAAGACAAGTGATTCCAGGGAGAGGTGAGTCATGAGCAAATTTAAAATCGTTACCTTGCCGTACCCTCAGCATGGTTGAACATTGGTAGGACTCCCATTAGCCATTGGAGAGCCTAGCTTCTGGATCTTACTGCAGGGTGAAAATCTTGTATGCCTGTGACTGTTGAATCTCCACTGCTGCTGAGCTAAAGGGGACCTCGCTTTCTAGATGTTGGAAGGGTCACAATTTTACTAGTTAAATGATCATGGATTTGGTGGGAGGGGTTTTTAAATTATTTTTGTGGCTGTTGCTGTACCTGTATAATTTTTTTACTTTGACTTGTAAGCTCCTGTGAGGAAGGGTTGTAGGTCAGTCCTACTGCATGCAGGTCAGCAAGGAGCCAGTCCAGAGGACATGCTTCTAAGCCTAGTGCAATGAAGACTCCTCAAGGCAAACTTTCCTCTTTGAGGTCCCTAATGCTGCTATGGCAGCCCTGAAGTTCAAGAGAGGCAGACAATCCAGATCATCTGCTGTGCTGAACTGTTTTTTTGCACATTCATGGTATGTAGGTATGGTGACTAGATCTCAGTGCAGCTTACAGTAAACGGGATCTAGATTTCCTCATGCAGCTATGAGACAAGGAATGATGATGTGTGTGACTTGCTTCATTACTTGTAGTACTTCTGAGAACTTCTTTGATCAAAGTTTCCTCTTTGAGAGAACAAAAGGTTAGAGGAGGTTGGTTGGTCTTTAACTATTGTTTTTTACATCTCGACAATGGTATTGTATGTCATTCTAGGTGCCTCTTCGGTATTTACTGGGAATGCTTTATATTAACTTCAGCCCTCTCTGGGAACCTGTAATTGAACTCATAACGTGAGTATATGCAGTTGGATGCTGCAGTCTGTGGTWGTCTCGCAGAACGTTCCTTCCATTGTTCTGTGAACAAAAGCTGAGGTAAAAATGTCTGATTTGGAGAGATGTGTGCATGAGAACCTTCATGTGAAATCTTCTGAAACAAATTTGATCTCTCAAATAAATCGCAACCTGTGTGGACTCTTAACTTAGTTTCTGATTTTTCTTACTGTTAAAGGGAACTTGCAACATATATAGTCAAATAGCATCAGAGTTTTGACTGAAAGGTAGCAGGATTTGATTAATGTTTCACAAATGCTTAAAGGAGCAAGAAGTCCCTCCTAGTTTCCCTGTCTCTGACTTTTCTGTCCTTACTGGAAAACCTCTAAATCCTACTAAAGAGTAGGAAGACTTACCATGGTGACAGCTGAGCTAAATACTGAAATCAGTGTCTGCTTTCAGCATGGCTTTATCTTCTTGTTTTTTTCCCCTCTGTTGTATGATTAAAAAGGATGGGATTTTCCCCTTCAAACTAGTGAATTAATAAAAAAAAATTAAACCAGCTCTTCAAAAGATATGTCCATGCTAATTTTTCCTTTGGTTCTATATGAAGTTACTGTACAGAAGTCAGTAGAAATCTCGAGAACATTTTTACTCAATTTGCGTTGAAGTCATGAGATACAACCAGATTATTTTAATAACAATTGACATTTTGGACCCATGAGTAAAGGCAAGGAAGTGCTACAGCTGTATCGTGCAGATGTCCTGTCTTCGGACACCCACATTAAAGCAGTGATCAAAGCCTCTGGTCGTGTTATTTGTTAACTTGCCTAGTGATGCATGGCTTTTTTTTTTTTTTYCCTTTTAATTTCATGCTGTCTTATGCTTTKTTAGTTCTCATGCAAAGGAAATGGAGAATAAACAGTTCTGGAAGGTCTTATATGAACATTTGGAGAGGGCTGCTACCTATGCTGGTAAGTCACGGCTCCTAAACATTGTTATGACAGTAACCCAGCTAATTGTGAATGACATGACTGTTTTTATGTGCCCCAAATTTATGTGTGATGGGGGAATTCAGAACCAGGGCTCTTGACTACCAGCGTCATGTCCAGGGCAGGAATGGAGAGGCTTGGGAGAAAACTGTGTTTCCTTCTGTCCTAAACACCAAGAAGTAGACAGAAAAGGCCCCTGCATTACAGGAGGGAGTTGCAGGTTGTGGGAAGCCGTGCAGCAGTTTCGTCCCTTCTTAAGGCTGGCTCTGCCCAGGCTGATCAGGAGCAATGACGAAACCTGTATAATGGGGCTGACCATCTTTCTGCTCCATAGGTTCAGTGGAATTCCTGCAAACAATGTCTTTCTTGAGTGTGCTCTTGAGGTTTACCTACTGGGTATATGGAATCTATGATTTCAGCCATGAGCACGCAGCCATTTGTGGACTTCTCTGTTATTCAAGAGAACTGAGATTAATTGAGATGCATCAGGGCTGTAAGGCATTCTAGAATACTTTCTAAGCAGTGTGGGTCTTTCAGGTCAGTGTTAAATACAGTTGTCTAAACAGGTACATGTCAACAAAAGTATTACTTTCATAATGATAGCTTGCTACTGGCAGTTATGAAGTAACCTGAAGAGATTTTCTTCATCTGTTCTATAGAAATGGAGCTGCAAAATGAACTAGATGAACAGGAGGAAAGCATTGCTGAAACAGAAAGTGAGAAGATGCTAGAAAGAGGGGTGGGGACTGTCTTCCTGGAGCAGCTGAGGACTAGAACAGATTGCAGTGAGCGGCTGGACCACACAAACTTCCGTTTTCTACTGTGGAAAGCACTGGATAAGTTTCCAGACAGAGTGGAGCCTAGGTCGAGGGAACTTTCCCCACTTCTTTTGAGATTTATTAGGTAAGATTTATTGTTCAGTTGAGAGGACACGTTGCTTTCAGTGTGTTGCTGAGCTTTAAGTCTACGGCTGTCCCATTATACACTTTATTTCCTGAATGCATTGCTGATGAGATGTTTGTTTCCAGTTAAGATAACCTTTTGATTGAAATGTGGATTCTGTTAGAAACATCACACAAGAAGCAGGCTGAAATGAAACTCGAAGTACGTTTCTGCTGATCAGTCTCTCATTTATTGACTTGCCACTGTCACAGCCTTATTACTCCATTAGGGAGTGATTTCAGTGGAAATAAAGTTCCTTCTTTTAAAAATGAAAATACATTTTAATTTGGAATCACAGAAGACCAAAATATTTTCCCCCAAGATGGGGAAAATACTGGTTTTGTTAGAGGCTGATTCAATTTCCTGGCCCTGGAGGGAGAGCAGTGATGTGCTTGCATGCGTGCACATATCGGATAGTATGATGCACATGGGGTAGATGTGATCTCATGGCAGGGGAAGGTTTCTGATATTGCTTTTCTATGATTAGAAAACCTATGTTTTGCTTGCCTTCCTGGAAAAATTGAACCATACTGTAGTAGATTAGTTTCCTCACTTGCTCTCACACTGCCATACCCACTGTTCATCTGCCCACTCGAGCAAACACAACCCCCGTGCTCCCCACATAACCTCTTTACAGACCTCTAGTAACTCAGTGATTCACGTCTCTCTCCTCTCCACCAGGTACCTCCAGTCGTCTTTAGTGTATTTGGTCACTGCCTTGTATCTCTGCAACTTGTAGGCAAAGAAGCATATACTTGCTGAAGTATGCTTCTTTGGGAATTTTTAGCTATATAGTGTCCCAAGACACAGTGCCATTAATAATGAGAATGGTGGATTGTGGAGTTTTTAGTTGTTCTTGCCCTGAAACCCTGAAAAATGCTATGCTTCTTAATTCCTTCCTTCCTTTTTTTTTTTTTTTTTTTTTTAAAAAAAACACAGAAACGAGTACTACCCAGCAGATTCATTAGTGGCTCCATCTCAGGATGTTAGAAAGAAAACTAGTGGTGCAGCAGCAGCAAAAGAAATACCCGGTGAAGAAGTAAATGATGTTGCTATGGAGGAGGAGGAGGAGGAAGAAGAAAAGGAAGAAAGGGAACCAATTACTGTAGGACTACCAAAAAAGAAAACAAGAAGAGCTGCTGCTAAGTAAGTATTTTTAGTTTTCCCTTGCTAGTGCTTTCATGGAAAGGCAGATTCAGCAGCTCATGTTGAGAATAGAAGCTATGTTTTTATGTATATATTCCTTTTTCTTTTTTTGCTTGCACTTCATAATTTTTCAATGGATTATAAGCACTTTAGAGTCAGAAACTCTGCCTGCACAGTATTAAACATCCAGAGACCCTGCCCAGGCTTTATCATTATCTCATTACCTGCTGACAGTCTGTGGTTTGTGTTACTTTAAGCAAAGATTATGTGGTATTCTGAAGCCATCCTGAAGTTTTTAGAGGCCATTGTACCTGCATTCCCCTGGCTTCTCTGTGTATATCTGTTGGTCTTTCAAAACCATGGGCATTGCCAAACGCTTTGAAAAATGAGACTATTCATTTAGTTATTTTAATATTGGGATTCTGCCATTGTCTACCTGTTATAAATCTTGGTCCCGGTCTTCTTCTTAGGGACAAAGATTTTTATTTGGTGGTGTTTTAGACTGAAGCTACATGCTGTTGTAATGTCATTGTTTGCAGTGCTGAATACATGGAGAAAGTGACTCTTTGTATGAATTCTCCACAATTTCTCTAATCAGAGTCTTTTTACCCTGATGACCTCTGTCAAATGTCCATTACAAATACATCACAAAGATTTGTATTTTGCCACTTTTTCTGCAAAGGATGGCCCTTGTAATGACAGAGGACTTCAAAATGTCACCTTACATGTTGGAACACGACAAGTATTTGATATATAACCTGAATTGTCATTTAATCCTGGGTGTCTTATAGGTGTTTCATTTTGTTCCCAGATTCTGGCTTGTATCTGTAAATTAGCAGCAATTAAAATACAGTGACAGTCCAAGATTTTTTTTTTTTTTTTTTTTTTCCTTTTTTCAATCTCCATCTCAAAATGTCTATGAAAAATTAGTTCCTGGTAGCAGTAACAAAGGCATAAAAGATTAGCTGGAGATGTGTTAATGAGTTCTGGAGTGACCTCCCTTTGTCTTCGCCCTGGACAGTTCAAGCTGTCAGGCCTGTGCCGCGGCAGGGGAGCTCTGGTGGGGCTGCACCCTGCAGCCCGCGAGGTCTGACTGAGGCAGCGGGAGGACCCACACCTGCCCCAAGCTCGGCGTGGGGTTGCCGGAAGGCATCGTACTTGTCCTTTGGCTGAGCCCAGCCATGGAGGAGGGTGGCCCAGCCATGGAGGAGGGTGGCCCAGCTGAGTGTCTGGAGAGTTTAGTGTAAACTACCAGGGGGAGCAGCTGGATGAGGACAGCCTCTGCCAGCCCCACAGTGCATATGGTAGAGGAGATCTCGCACCTTCCTTATCCTGGTCACCTCTCTCCCCTCCCACAAGGTGGAGGTGGGGCAGATGTGGGGTGACACAGCCACTTCTAGAGGAACTGACTCTCATCTGTGCTTGCAGCCCGGCATAAGTCCAGTGCAGTCTGTGGCTAAATGCAGCCCTTCATGTTGATAGGAGCAAAATGGGCACCAGTTAAGGGCAAGTAAATAAATGAAGAGGTAAATTCACCTGTTTGGTGTTCCAGGCTGGGCTGGCAGAGAGACGTAAGCCGCATCCTGACTGTTTGTATTCCTTTCTCATCAAAAGCTGAGCCCATCTAGTGCTACTGAGGAAATGGCCTTCTCTGCAGTGAAGTGACATCTGGAAGGAGCTGCTTAGGAGAGGGAACAGGACAGGATACCTCTTGCTGTGTCTCTGAAATGGAGGCCTGTAGACTTGGGATCTTCTTATGTTGTTGGGTTTTGTTTGTTTGTTTTTTCCTTTCTTGTTAATCAATTTTAATAAAAGTTCCTCATTTGTTTATGATAATGCAGGGTTGTCTCTTCTGGACATTTTAAAAAATAATTGTTTTCTTTTGTTTTACAGGCAACTAATAGCCCATTTACAAGTTTTCTCTAAATTCTCGAATCCTCGTGCATTGTATCTGGAGCAGAAGTTGAACGCATTATATACCCAGGTGATGCTATTTGCTGGCTTTTAGAATTACTGCTAATAAATGAACTCATTCTTATTTGAATGCAGTGTCTGAGACTGCAGAAACCTGTCGTTTTCTGAAGCCAGCCATGATAGCTGAAAAAGGAGCTGTCCTTGAGAGGGCTTCCTAGCAGGCTTCACTGGAAATGAGCCCCTTTAGCAAAGACCTGCTTGAGATACCTGGCTTAGTTTGCCAGGAGTGGCTCATGCAAACAGACGTGGCAGCAGACAAGTAGTAGTCTTTGGCAAGGTGGAGGACTGGCTGTAGAGGGAGTCTGTTCCACTTGCACAGCAGGATCTGGAAGAGTATTTTGAATCCAAAACTTGGGGAAGACCTGAGGAGATTTATCCTTGTCCTACAGTGTTGTGTCTACAAAGAGTATGGTCAGTGTGAACAACAGATCATTTTGCATCAAAAAAAGAAAATAGAATTTCTTCCTGAAGAATATTCAGTTTGATAAGATTCCTTTTTGAGGGATTTCCCTGAACGAATTGTCAAAAATATGACTCTAAAGAGGGATTCTGGGTCTTTATCCTACACTCCTTAAAAGGGTATTTCATTAATTTTACTGGGTTTTGTTGGTTCCCGATTTGTGGATTTGTTCAGATCATTGGTGTTTGCTCTAATTGTTCCCAGTTTGTGTTCTCTGAGGCTGTGGTCAGTGGGCTGTAGAACTGTATTAAATGGTACGAATCTGTTAGTTCCTTGAGTTTCACCTGACAACCGGTGTGGGAGTTGGAAGGTCCCTTCGTTCGTCCTCAAATTTGAGAATCTCTAATGAACATCCACTCTGTTTCAGTCAACCTCAAGAGTTTTGCTTAGGAAAAGAGTTGGTCCATGTGTTTGCTTGCCTGTATTCTTAGGAAAATATTGAACAGATGTGTACAGGTCAAAACAGTGTGTGAAGAACAGCCTGACATAAAAAGAGAGATTATTACTTCATCACTTACTGTTTGCCATTTCTGTGTCTTAGTAAATGTATTGTCATGGCCGGTGTGTCTGTCTGGCATAGGGACGTCATGGCAAAGTGACTTTTGATGATTCTAGCCTGTGCTGTTTGGTAGGAAACTGAAGAACTGATAAGGATGCTTCTTGGGGAAATGATCTGTATTTCTTAGTCCCTAGGTTATGAGGAGTCATCTTCGAGAGAGGGCAAATCTCAGTGAGACTTTGCGTGTCAAGTCTTACGAGTGTTTTGTGTTTGTCACAGGAAAGAAATACAGGTGTCTTGGGATGGTTTGGGTAGTCTGCTTTTTAATCCAGTCTTCCCAGATACACAACTGGTAACTGGTTTTGGAAGTTGAAAACGCAAGCTGACAGTGGTCCAAAAGACAAGTATGAAAAACCAAATATTGTAACTATCCTATGTAGATGGGGGGAAAAGTATATATGAACTCCCAGCAACCATGTCCGCTTTTTACGGGTCATAGTTGTGTATTTGCATCTTGGCTTTATACTGGCAACACATGCATTCTGTTTCCATTTTGATAAGTTAGTCCAAAACCTGCTTGAGCTTGGAGCCTTTGGGTTGTTTCACTATTTTCAGTAAGCACTTCTGTCTTCTAGAGAAGGACTCATTTTCTTTCTTTTGTCATTTGCAGTTACTGTCCCATCAAGACCAGAACGTACAGAGAATAGCTCTTGACTGTATAATGACATACAAGCATCCTCATCTACTGCCATACAGGTAGAAGCTTTTATATTTTTTTAGCATTGGTGAATGAGTCTGCTGTCATACCAGAATCCTGCTTGGGGTCAGTTGCCTCAGAGAGCGCCTTTCCTGTATTTGTTGAAGACATATGTATATATTTTAATTTTAGCCAGCTGTATATTTCCTATCTAAAACAGGAAGTAAGGTCTTGAGGTTGGTCAGTGTCTCTCTTTTGTTTACAGGAAAATGGCAACATTTTCATTCTGTCCCAGAATAGTGTGTGCTTAGTAGTGCATCATTTTCAAAGAGGTCTTTTGTACTGATGATTTATAACCACCCAGAGAAAGTGACAGCATAAAACTGTAGTTTGTGGTTGAATAGTCTCTTCAGAATGTGTCCAGGAGGTACTTTCCTACCTAATTAGCTTGAACTTGCCAGCTTTTTAAATATTTTTTGATAAAAGGGTGGGAACATAGTTCTTTAATATTTTATATACAGCATAGATTAGATAGGTAGATAATTAATATAGATGCATGTGTGTGTGTGTGTGTGTCTGTTTATTTTTATAACCCCTACCTGCCCTCAAATAATGTTTATTACTCTCAGGGAGAACTTGCAAAGGCTACTGGAGGACAAGAGTTTCAAAGAAGAAATAGTCCATTTCAGTATTTCTGAGGAGACCGCAGTAGTAAAAATGGAGCATCGACCAGATCTCATCCCTATTCTTATGAGGTGTGTCATGAAGTGCGGGTTTAAAAGTACCATGAGCAGAGATGTAATGCTGCTGCTTCTCATTTTAAACAGTTGAGATAAACCTATGGTTAATGGTATAGTTTGACGACTTAGTTTGTGATGTTCTGTATGGTTTCCTTATTAAGACATTTATGTAATGTGTTATGCAAATGGTGTTTTCTTTAAAAACAGCGTTTTGGTAAATAGTTTCTTCTAAGGCTTACAGAGAACTGTGAGAACATTTCACTGAGCTGAGTTCACTGAGTATTGCCACTGATTTTTATTAAGATACAGTGATGCAAGTTATTGTGCAGGTTGCTGCTTCAGCAGTAGCTGCCCTCAAGCTAGCCTGGAGATATTCTAGTTTTATACCTGAAGTCTCCAGCAAAGCTTCCACTGTAGTAACAGAAGCTGATCTTTCACTGGGATGTTCTTGGGCAATGTGTAGTAATTCAGTGGAGACCCTGAAGGGGGGATTTCCACTCAGCTTGTTCTCACTAGAAAGTATTTTTAAATGGAGTTTCTCCTGCAGAATAAGAGGCTGGGAAACAGATGGCTTGCTGAAAGCTAATGCAATCTCTTTTTGGCTCTTGAAGAATTCTCTATGGCAGAATGAGAAACAAAACAGGGAGCAAAACACAGGGCAAGTCTTCAGCGGGCACTCGCATGTCGATCGTTCTGCGATTTCTTGCCGGCTCACTGCCAGAAGAGATACGGATGTTCTTGGATCTGCTCTTTGAAGCTGTGAAGCAATTCAGTAATGGTAGGTACAGGCAGTAGAACCTGGGGGTATGGTACTTCCTGACCTGTAGAGATGTGGGAGGGTAAATAAGCTTAGTTCTGTTATGTGCTTCGGTTTGTCTCTAACAGTGCCTTGGAAAGATGAAAGGATGAAAATAAACTTTTGATAAGAACTGGGATTCCCCTGAGTTTTTCCTTACGAAGCATGATTGCTCCGTTTTACAGGTCTAAGGTCAGAAAAATTGAATGACTTGCCACAGCTGTGCAAGTAAGCTGTAGCAGGTCAGGAATGAGCAATCACTGTCATTGTAGGCTGGCCTGAGTATGATGGCAATAAACAGGTTGTAAAGTGCTCTGGTACTGTAGCAGTGGGAGACATCTGAGTGTCACAGGAGATGGAGACCTGGAGCTGTCCTTATTTAAAAAGCTGAATGTGAGGAACTGTAATTTAGGGCCAGATTATACTATTTTTCATTGAAAATTGTTTTCAGTAGTGGGTATCTTCGTGGTGCTTCTCTAGATAAGTTGCTGTCCCTTTGCCTATCGTAGGGCCTTGCCAGACTGCAGTGCTTCGAAGTATGTCAGAGCTGGATTTAGCTAAAGTCCTGCCTCTTGGGCGTCAGCATAGCCTCTTCAACGGTCTCGAAGTTGTGTTGAAAAACATGGGACATTTGATCCATCAGTACCTGCCTGAAATTCTACAGATTCTGCTCTGCATGACGGCTGTGGTATCCTGCATCCTCCAGCAAAGAGAGAAGGTACGATATACAAACATACATGTAAATTAAATTCCTTTCCCTCCTCCTCCCCTTAGCCTGCACATGTACACACACCTTCACTGGTTCAGATAAAGATAAGTTTAATGCCATCATRGAGTGAAGCTTAACAATTAGATGTCTGTCAAAATACAGGCCAATGATATTTTTCTGAAAGTGCTACAGGGCTCAGGCAGTGCAGGCAGAGTTAATATATTTAGAAAACTCCTTTGGACTGCATTTTTGTTTGAGTTACTGAAGAGAGAGTTGGAGGTGATCTCTGCGTTGCTACCTGCCTGCTCTGTGGATAGATGGGCATGACGGAAAGGTAAATGATTTGTTGCAAGGACGTAACAAGATCTTATGGCTGGAAGTTGAAATTGGCCTTAAAAGTGTAGTTTTTTGGCTGCAAGGATAAAACATTTGAGCAGGGGAAGGAGAGGATTTAAAGTTCCTTGCCTGAGGACTTCAGAGCAAAACTTGTCTTTGAGGTGTTTTGTAGCAGTGCTAGACCCTAGGGGAGCTCAGCATTGTGGATGATCGCAGTGATTATCTACAGTGATTGTATCCTGCCATGAGACTCGGGGAGAACATCGCTACCAGCCATGCTTTCAGCACATTAGAAGCATGTTCATCTCTGTATCAGGAGAATTCATGCTAATCCAGTGTCACAATTTGGGTCTCAGCTAGGTATCTGCAGAGCACTGCGAATGTTTTTTTTCCTTGCTGTGCAATGGCTGTATGTGCAGAAAGGGTCAGGTGAGGAAAACATTCTCTGCACCTAAAGATGGGGCATGTTGGCTTACTGCTGCCCTGTGCCGAGGAGAGCAGCGCGGAGATCCCTGAGCTCTAGCCCAGATAGCTCAGGGGGTCTGTTGCCAGCTGTTTGGAAGCTATGACATTGAGCCAGGCTTTTCTGTCTTTCTGAAACTAGTGCCTTTGCCAGGCTTCGATCCAAATAGGAAAAGGAAAGCTTGAGTCTGGTCCATCACAGAGCATGATCGTATATTAGGTGAGAAACAAGCAAACTGCACAGTCATCGTCATTGCTGCGGTGTTGAAAGGAATTATGACATGATAGACTGAGCAAGTGGTGTGTTGAAAGGAATTATGTGATGATAGACTGAGCAAGCGGTGTTAGGTAATGAATGTTTTGTCACTATGTGTGCGTGTTCTTGCCAAGACCCATCTGTGAGCGTTTGAGGTTAGAACTTGTCTTGAAAACAATCCATCAAACAAAGCAAGCCCTTTCATTTAGGCGGCATCCAAGGTCCCGTAGTTGCCTTCAGGCTGCGCAGAACCTTGTGACTGTCTTAATTTACAAAGGGGATGAGCAAATTTTAGGACAGCAGCATCCCACAGTCTGACTTAAGCAATGGATTGCAAGTGCCTTCACGTTTTAAACTGGGAAAGGAGTTTTAAAAGCTGCTTCATTCATTGCTGGGATAGTCACATTTTGCTAGGGTTACTACAGTAATCCTGTCATCGTGTAACGTGTGGAGTGACAGTCTGTCATTTGTCTGAACTTAATTTAGCACTTCATTAGCCCATGAGATGTTATAAGCTCAAGGAAGAGTGTGAAAAATCTGTTTATCTAGGCTAATGATTAGAAGACATTCTTGGAGTTTGAGAGTAATTTATTGCAGGCTGATACTGCCTGGAGAGTTAAACATCAACTTTGACCATTTTAAGCCAAGTTATCCATTTACTGTTTTCTACTGTTTGTGTTCAGTATTGAGTTTCTTTGTCCTCTCAAAGACTTGATCTCAGAGGATTGCTCTTATGGCAATTGAACAGTGGGAGACCCAAAATTATTTTGCTTGCGACTCATCATTAGCAATCGCAGCCTGGTTAGTGCTTTCTTTGGCCCTTCAAGCAGCTCATTTGCTGCCTCGAAGCTGGTTGCTCACCATTAGTACACATTCAGCACAGCTTGGGAGATCCTGGGCAACAGCATGTTTGGTTCCTTTTCCACCATCTCCTCTTTGTCTTTTTACCTGTGATTTTGGGTGCAAAGGGAGTATAGCAGTGTATTGCATGGTAGAGGGAGTGTCTTCAGAAGTCCATAGGTACATCAAATTAAAAAATTGTGATGTCTTTCAGTGAGGCTTTGACACAAAGCTGCTTTGCAAAATAAGAGATACGAGTGTTTATTCTTGTACTCACACAAGTGGATCGTGGTATGTACTGGAGACCCTGAGGAACCAAAGATGTAGCTCCAGGCCTTTATTTGCTCTGACATGGCTCTGTTGTTTCTGAGACTGGAGTTCAGTACCTCTGCACTGTGAAGCTACCTTGTGTGTTTGTGCTGTGAGCTGCATTGCACGGTATGGAAATCATTTAGGTTACTCAAGTCAAGACTCTTCTCCGGGAGAAGAGTCAGAATGCAGCAGTGCATGAATAACTTCATGATTAGCTGTGTGGCTGATTTCCTTACTGAAATGTTTTCCCCAAGAAGGGCTATGGAATGTAAGCGCTAAATGGGTACAGGAAGCATCCTCTGGTAACCAAATGCTATACTCCCCCCCCACACCGTTGGAGGAGGTGATTCACATTCTTGCCTTCTCTATTCCTCCCCCTTCTTGTCTGTTGATTTCTTTTCTTCCCAGTAGATCACAGCATGCAAAGTACAACTTCACTTTCGAGAGCTGATTTGGTCCTTTCCTGTGTAAACAAGCATTATTTAAGTGTCAGGGCTGGAAATGTAACTGTGGTGTAGCTTTCTGCATTTTGTCCAAAAAGGGCAGATGTTACTTCAAACCTGTCAGCATGGATTTTCATGAGCTGAAGGAGTCTTGTGTAACTGACTAAGTGCAGGAACAGGCACCCCTTAGAAAAATTTAGGTCAGCTGTGACAGGTAGATGGCTACTGTGAACAAGTTAAAGGAGAAAACAGAAGGACATTGCGATAGCTCCAGCAAAGGTTGTGTCTGTGGTCAATTAATTGCTGTATTTAATTTCAGAGCAAGTAGTTGGTAGTTGTTCTGCAAAGGTCTTACTGGGGTTTTTTTGTTTTGTTTTTGCAGGTCCAGCCTAGGTTGATTAATCCACTGAAGAATTTGAGACGTCTTGGACTCAAGCTTGTGGCGGAGTTTTTTTCTGATTATGAAACCTACAGCTTTAGTGTGGAAGAGATTGATGCAGTTTTCCATGCAGTGGTATGGCCTCAGGTAAGTATTTCTTGTTCTTCCAAACAGCTTGTGTGTAACGTACCATGCAGAGAACTCCAGCTGCAGTGGAGTCCATCGTGTCAGCTATGTCCATCACAAGATTGGATGTGGCCTCAGACAGATTCTGGCATTCTGATGTGTCTGTGCAAGGCCAGTTTCTTGGCACATGTCTGATTGGTCCTGGAATAATYAAGTCACAGGCTAAAGTACAAATTAATTCATCTGAATAAAATGGATGCCATTTCTTTGTTCTTTAACCACAGAAGCAGACTTCTTCCCTAGATGCTTCAGGGAAGCAAAATAATACTAGTCACTTCTAGGTGCACTTTGCTACTTTTCTGAGTGACGGTTATTGGGCCTGTGGTAGGGGACTGCAGAAACAAATGCTGCTGCAGGAGAGGAAGGACCCAGCAGGGTCTGTCAGTGGGCTGTGTGCTCTTGTGCCTGCCTGCTGGGAGTCCCGTGTGAGCACAGCGACAAAGCACAGGGTTGTGGCCTTCATCAGAGAAATTCACATCACCTCTGAGTTGGGAAAATGCACTCTTGTGAGAGGAAGAGAGAACACACAGTATTTAAAATGAAATTGTGCTGGCTGTGTCAGTGCACTGGGCTCTGAGGTTATCAGGGAATGCCTGTACTAGCTGATGGGTTGTCTCTGCTCTAAAGGCAGTCTACTCCACCCAAAGGGTAACTGAGCAAGATGGGCTGACTCCAACAGAGCTCTTCCACTGAGGCTTTTGAGGTGTCCAAATGTCCAACTTCCTTACAGCAGAAAAGCCTGTCAAAGAGCACCAGGAGTAACTGCTGTGGTCTATGAAACCCCAGATCTGCTTCTCTAGACATTGTGTTTGTTTACTCCTACCCTGTTTCTCTGCTCTACCAGTAACAATATGTTATGTGTGGTAAGTGTATGTGAACAAACAGTAGATAAAATACTTTCAGGCAGTGCATATAGCTCTGTTTTTCACTGGGCTGAGCAACAGGGAGTTGTATGTTCCTGGTTTGTCTATGGAGTCTTTTCAAGGCCAGGGTGGCACATAGGCAAAGCAGTGAACATTTACTGCCGTTCCAGAGCAGTTCAAGCATGTGGTTTGGGCTTTAAGTCAGCAAAGCACTTGATGTTTTKGGGGAGCATTGTGTTTGGAAACGCTGAGTAAATCTGAACAAGATGTAAAATTGTTGTTAAATAGTTAGAATTCCTGTTGTCCTTATAGATGTCAGGAAGACAGAGCTGGTTTTGGAGCTTGGATGGTAGTACGATCCAGAAGCTCCCTCTAGAGGGAGTCTCTACCGGTGAACTCCATGAAGATTTGGTTTTGGCAGAAGAATCGTTCAACTTGTGTGCTTTCCTTTTTTAAGGCTATGGAACTGAGGTGTATAAAAACTCATGGAGAGGGCAAATTGTTTTAAGCTTGTTGTACTTGGAACTGGAGTTTTCTGCTCTTCATACCCCGGGAGTTTGCTGCAGAGGCTCAATATTGTTAGCCTGCACAGCAGCATTCCTGCAGGATTGGATTAACGGTTTACTCTTCRTTGTACATCATTCAGAAAAGCTCTGTTTTATGCATAGCAATAACATTATCAGCCTTTGGGGGCAGAGAAGAAGCTTTCTAAGACTCTGCCTATGATGGTCAGACCTGCCTTCTTTTCTGTTATGCTCAGGTCTTGAGCCCAGACTGAGCTAGTTCTAACCCCACATGCACTATCCTGGCTATTGCACCTGAATGCACTGGAGCCTGCCCTGCCTATGTGTTCACTAATGGTGCCCTGCTGACAGTCCAGCTGTGGTCAGGGTGGAAACCCAGCTGTGTGACTTGTGTGCAGCCTGTTGGGTTGCAGAGTGGCAAAGAGGAGGGAGCCAGGCCTGTGCACTGTGTCTCTTGCCGGTATCCAGTCATGTGAAGGAGCAGCAGCTATTGTATGGGGCTTAGGCTGGGCAACTCTTAGGTGGGGTTGTTTTGGACACAGAACCCTGTTAGGATATCCCATTCCTGGGGTGAGGTGTAGTGCTTGAGCCTCTCCCTGAGCAGAGAGGGTGCTTTTATAGCAGTGAGGCCATAGAGACATAGAGCAGATGCTGGAATGGTAGGTGCTGCAGCCAGGGCATAGGAAGTGTGGGAGGAGTGAGTCTTGGGTGTCGTGCTTGAGATCTCATAGGTATGTCTGCAGAGGTTGCTAGGTCTCTGCAGCAAATGTGAGGCTCCATGGGGAGCCAGTTTCAAGGGGAGGGCAAAAATCRTAGCTGGAATAGTGTATAAATATGAGTAAGATAATCTAAGAGTGATTCCACAAATATTGAGGGAGCTGAAACAATGATGATGAAATTACTTGCTAAAAAAAGGTAAACTATAGATTATAGTGAGGTCTTTGTTAGATATGAGGTTTTTAAGTGGCTTTACCTACTCGTGTTGCATTGGTATCTGATTTTTATCTCCTTTAGGTCTGCAGATTGGCTTCAGAGAGTCAGTATTCTCCAACTTTTCTGCTCAAACTCATTCACACCTGGAGTAAGAATCCCAGGTAAGTGTTCTCGCAAAGAAGCGCAAGTACTTCTCCTGAGTACACAAAATTCAAGGAAAAAAGAGCACACTAACAGGTTATGAATAATTGTGTCAAAACCCGTATTTTCTTTTTCCATTAGACTGTTACTCTTTTGATAGCAGTCCAGATGCAGTTGTGAAGCTTTCCAATTTATGCAATTACTCTCTTTTTATTGGACTGCTTTTGCTATATATGAACAACCAAGCAGATATGTAGCCCAAACCCAGCTGACGGATGAGGAGGAGGGCTGACTTCTTAGAATATGTCTGTGTCTTGACCAATGACTTCTTAGTCTTGGGAGGTGGGCAGTCAGTTTTACAGTACATCATTTCATTCATGTTTTTGATTCCCTGTTTCTTTCTATTTTATGAAAGAATGTGGGCAGGTTCCGCACAGAATCTGTGACTGAAATTCCAACACTGGAAGTTGTAAGAGAGCTTTTTTTGATGCAGACACTGTGAGAAATTCCAGCTCAGCTGTCTTGAGTGATTTTTACCTCTCCCACAGACTCACTGCTTTTCCTTTGCTAAAGTATCCAGTATCTGTTTTAAGACATGTAATTTGTAGGCATGAAGAACTTATATACAAACTTCTGTAAAAAATGGTATTGGAT
This sequence comes from Phoebastria nigripes, assembly GCA_035582835.1. Classification (NCBI taxonomy): domain Eukaryota; kingdom Metazoa; phylum Chordata; class Aves; order Procellariiformes; family Diomedeidae; genus Phoebastria; species Phoebastria nigripes. The sequence continues at coordinate 42,211 of JAYKAV010003334.1, forward strand.
CGTTAGGTTAGGAGCAGCCTAACAGGAGACTTGGACAAACATCTGTGGAGAAAGGGTTAGGTTTAGATGATGCTATCTTGAAGCAAGAAAAGGGACTTGATGACCTCTGAACCTCCATTCATTCTATTTTTCATGACACTGTTGTTCTGTGATTTTTTTTTTTTGTGCTTTTTCCCTGTTTGAAGTAGAAGACAGTCATTGTCTTTTTGTGTGACTTTTTACACAAAAGAATTATAAAGTTCTAAGCTTAAATTTTCAGCCTACCTTTTTTATAATCTTTCTCTCAGGTATTTCCCCTTGCTGGCCAAACAGCAGCCAGATCATCCAGAGTGTGATATACTGTCAAATGTGTTTGCTGTCCTGTCAGCCAAGAATCTGTCTGAGGCCACATCCAGTCTTGCGATGGACATAGCTGATAGCCTTCTCAACAGCCCAGATTTTGAACCCACGGAGCAGGTTTCCAGTTTGAGCGTGACTGACTGTGTTGTCGTGGTCACTGGAGATGTGACAGAAGGTATGCCTGCATAAGAGTCATGAGAGGCCCATTGGGTGCTTTGGATGGAGGTGTGAGATTATGTTGAGGTTGTCTTTGCACTGGCTGAGAATACCAGGGAAGGAAACCTCCCAGTGGAGATGGAAAAGTCAATGTACAAATTTGGCTTGGCATGCTCAAGAACTGTAAAGTCCTGCTTGTCTCATGACTGGTGAGATCCACATTTGAGTGTCAGGGTCCTGAGCATGGAGAAATTCCTATGAAGAGGGAAAATGTTTGTGTTGTCAACCTGTTTTCTCTGTGAAGCTTTGAATGATAGGATAACTTCAAGAACTTCATTGCTGACTTGACTCTGAGTCTAACATCAAGTTTGATATAAAAGCCCGCTCCGCATATACACGTGGTCATGTATCGCTGATGTTTAGTCTCTGCTCCCTGACAAGAAAGATTCTGCCATTGATTCCTTTTATCTTTGAGTGGTAGTAGACAGAAGGATGGTGTGCTGTGTTTGATGCTGTGGAGCCATCTTTCACCTGTAACACTCAAAGGTAGTGGAAAGGAGAGCACTTATAGCTGTGCGTGTGTTACGGCAGCTTTGATTTGCACAAGAGGTCAGTGGCAGAATAAAGAAAACTGCATCTATAAATGCTCCAGCCATTTTAGGAGACAGTTACTACCTTTGAGGAACCTTGTTGGTACCTTTTGATAAGCCCACGCTTACCAGGACTGTTACTGAAATCTGTGAGAGCTTTTATTCTCTGTGTGTGCTTTCTTCGGTCCCAGCTCAGACATATTAGACTTGGTCTCAGCAAGTGCTGGTGCATGTTCCCAGCAGCCAGCTGCCCTACACATTCATAGCTCCCATTGATTGTTTTTTTTTTTTTCTTCCACTGATGAAACCTCCTTTGTCTGTGTTTCCCCCTTTGTTTGTGTAGGGTTGGWTCTCCCTTCTGTTGCTTGCAGCACAGAGTTGGGTGTTGCTAACTGTTGTATCCCTTACAGAGACCCTCAGCCTAGGTTGCCGCTTGGTTCTGCCTCATGTTCCTGCCATACTTCAGTACTTCAGCAAAACAATGTTAAATGTGGAGAAGGTGAAAAAGAAGAAGTATAGAGCTCAAGTCAGCAAAGAGCTGAGTATACTTTCCAAGTAAGTGATTCTTTAGAGCTCAAAAGTTGGAAGGAGGGAGGAAGAGAGAGGCTTTTCATAATAGGTTGCAAATTAAAAAACATTACGTCTCATTGACTTTGCAAGTTGCTGGTGACTGAGGGGAAAAGTTTTCAGAAATTGATTCTAGCTGTTTCTATTGCTGGTACTCAAAACCAATGCCTCTTGGGGGTAGGAAAAGGTACAGAAATGCCTGCAGTCATGTGGAACTGAATACTTGGGCTGATACCATGATTTTGGTGGGTATGCTCTATTAGCCTGGGTACAGATGGATGGGCTGACAAAGCTCTGTGATATGGCACTAGTGCTGACTGAGTTGTTCTTTGCTCTATACTGGTGATTGGCTTGATATAAAATAGTAAATTACCTTGTCTCRTTGTGCAGGATCAGCAAATTTATACAAGAAAAGAGTCAGAATTCAGTGCTTGTGAGCCTTCTCCTCCCTTTCCTTTATCAGAGTAACATGGAACAGGTAGGTAGCAATTACTTCCCCCCCCCCTATTAAACATATATTTTTCTTTTAATAAATTTGTTTAAGATGCTGTTAAAAATCTTAGTGATTACATGCCATTTCTCATGATTAGCCTGAAATCAAGTCTTCATGTGTTTGTAGTCTGCTCAGCATGCTGTGCTATTGTGTGTTGATTTGTAGAAGTCACCGGATGTTTTGCAGGAATGCCAGCGCCCAGGCTGACTCTGTTCCCCCCTTTCATGGGGAAGGTCTGCAGAAGTGTTTATGCAATCTTTACTTCCTTTGCCACTGTAGTCAATCCACCAAATTCTTTGCAGTGTTTGAAATAAATGCTCTTCTTCACTGTGGATTTTACGCAYCCCAAATCCAAAGCCACAGCATCTGAACAGCAATATGAATACATATGGCTGAGTACGTAGTACATGCTGTGTAATGGGCAGTGCTACTTTGGTCTGTTGCAGGATGAAAGGCAAACATTATATAGTACTATTAACATGCTCCCGTATCTCCTGCTTCCATTCTGTTCTCCTTCCACTCTTAAGGAATCCATCTGTGGGTACAGAAGTGTATGTCAGAACTGAAACTTCCCTAAAATCCTAAATTCCTCAGGCATGCAAAGTATATGGGCTGCAGTTGAAGGAAGCAGAGCTCTTCATGGCTTACGCTTTTGTAAACTGTTAAAAAAATCAAGTACTGAGGATATTGGTAGACTATTTTGTCTGGGTTTTCCTCACTGCCAAACCTTGTTTTCAGAAATATAGTCCCAATGTACAATGAATGAATCTATTGATTATTCCACTTGATTGCCTGAATCCTTGGATCAAGGCTTGGGTCTTGTTTTTCTTAAAAGACATGCAGTTGCTCAATGGGAGATTTTAGGTTTGCAGAAAGAACTGCTAGGCAGCAACCTGTARGTTCTGCTTTGCAAGTGGTCATTTAATTGTTCACAGAGAATTCTTGGTTTTTAAATCTGTGAATCATTAGTGGCCCATATATGATTTCCTTTCAGGGAGATCATACAAGTATATGGTGCTGTTAATGTTCGTTTCACAGGTTAAAGAAAGACTACTTTTTAAAGCTCTATTAGTTCTCCTGACCTTTGAGTCATTTGAGGAAAGACACAAAAAGGAAGTCTTCATCGTGATGGCACTCTTCTCTAACGCTGTGCTTGTGTCTAATTGAAAGGTTGCAAGTGCTTCTGAGAGATTTGATGATTGCATTGAGTGTGTCCTCCTAATTCTTTGTTCTCATTCAGTATCTGTGATCTGAATAAAATACAGCAAGTGGTTAAGTTCACTCTGTGTCTTGAAATATTTCCCAAGGAAATGAAATAATCTCGTGAGGTTTCAGTATTTATTGACAGTTATCTGTCTCTTTCAGGGTACAGAGATTGACATTCTGGAGACAGTGCAGAACTTGCTGAGGCATTGCTCAAACCCTACAAGCTTTCTCAAACCACTGGCAAAGCTTTTTTCTGTCATCCAGAACAAACTGTCTCGACATAAGTTGTGCTTGGTATTTCAGGTATTGCATTTTTATGTGTCTTTCTGTGCYTTTTTTTACTTGTTCTAAGAGATCAAGAACAAAATAAATAGCAGTATTTATCTTCGTTGTACATAAGCTTAAAAACCTTTTTAATCTAYGTCATCTGTTAAGTGAAAGTAACAGAATTGTATATGATAGAAATTAACGAGCTGCACGAAGATTTGTAAAAGTTTTGGCTTAGAGCCTGGTTGATGTGAGCATCACCAGGGTTCTTTTGTGTAAGAGAAGCCAAATAAAGCACACTTCATCTGTAACGAATCCTGTCTCTTTATGAAATAAGAATGGATTTCAGCGTCCTGAAGATGCTTTTTATTTGTATTTTTCTCTCACAGATTTATAGCAGTCAGGCTGTTTTGTACTTCTTTGAAGTGACTTACATAACTTTTTTTTTTCTCAGCAGGAGAACCCAGGAAACACTCAGTGTAGATGTTTAGAAACTTAGGAACTTAAAATGCACATCTTCCAACTTACGGAAGAATGGTTCTTATTAAGCTTCTAACAGGAGAAAGATTGATGCTGTTGCTTTCTTTATTTTTTGTCTCAAGTGGTGTAAAGTCTTGAGTTCTCCAAATTTTTAACAACTATATAACAGTTAAACTATTTTATTTTATGTTTCTTTCTAGACTTTATCTGATTTGGACAGTGAATTGAAGTATATTACTGATGTTGTTAAGGTATGCACAGTTTCTTTGCTCACTTTTTTCCCCAACGTTGTATTGTCATGTTTCAGGCCTTTTTCATGAACAACTTGTTGCTCTCTCTTAGCTGAATGCCTTTGATCAACGACATCTCGATGATATCGACTTCGATGTACGTCTGTCAGCATTCCAGTCAATCACAGCCCACATCAAGGAAATGCAAGCAGTGGATATCGACTTCCTCATCCCCGTTATGCACAACTGCTTCTATACCATCCAGGTTGGCTGAATGTTCCTTCTCTTGCTTAGTGCACCATGTGTCCGTGATGAATCTAGCTTCCAAATTATTGCCATTGGCTGTTTTTTGACATTGCGAAACATTCAGAGAGCATATTTGAGTCTTCTTACAAACACCCGTTTTTAAGTTTTGTCCACTTGCCTTTTCATGTGTGTGTCCAGAAGGGCAAATACAGTGCAGCAAGAAGGCTTACCCAAGCGCAGTGCACCTTTCTATCAGTGAGCCCTGGAACTGTTTGGTCAATTTGTACTGTATAAAAGGCATATTACAGTCTTGAAAGGCTGCTTTTCTTTTTGTTGCAGCACGTTCTGGTTGTGTGGGCTTGCTCGTAAATCTAAAAGGATTTTTCCTGATTGGAAGGGTGGGCATTAATTCAGGACTAGAACTTCTACAGGAAGGGTCTCAAGAGTTACTGGGTCTCTACAGGCCTTGTTATGTTGTGTCCAGTGGTACTGTTCAGTCCAGTCTTTTGGGGAGAAAAAGATGTCATATCCAGACTCATGTGGTACAATTTCTTCATCCACTCAGCTAGGGGATATGGCTCTTAGTGACAACGCAAGCCTTTGCTTGACCAGTTTTATCCGCCGACTGGCAGAAATTGACCACACAGAAGATGACTACAAGGAGCTAATCCAGCACACTCTCCTGGAGTCTGTGAGAAGAGGGCTGAAGAGTAAGACTGAGGTAAGGCACTGCTATCTGATTACACATCTCCAGCTGTCTTCAGGACACCAGGGTATATGAGACATTTTATGGATGAGTTCTCCAAGTCCCTTGCTGGGATAAGAAGTGCAGGTACCCACTGTAAACTTACTCTTCATTTGAAATCTTCTAAAAATCTAAAAAGTTGTAGAAGTCAGCTGTCTTGTGTTTCTTTGCCATTGTTCAGCTTTTCTTAGTTGTAGCTCATTCTTGGGAGGGGAGACTTTAGTTTGTGTGCAGTCCAAAATATARGTGTATTTGCTGTTACCAAAGAATAGGACCTGTTGGCCTGAAACACTTGTGAATGACAGCACTGCTGTTCTGAGGAGTGTGTAGCAACCTCTCCGAGGGGTACTTAACGTTCACTGCTTGCTGTTTGCAGAGCATCCAGCAGGACTACACATCATTGCTTTCCTGCCTCATTCAAACGTTCCCAGCAAATCCCGAATTCCGGGATTTGGTCCAGTTGACCAACCGCCATGATCCCGACATGGACTTCTTTGAGAACATGAAACACATGCAGGTAAAAGGCGACAGGCATTCCCTAGTGCCTCTCTCCCCCTGCCAAAGCAAAAGCATTTTACTGTGGGGTAATGTTTTCCACAGCATCTATGCGCTGTCTTTACAGAGAAATTGAACCTGTGTCATTAGATACTGGGTTTAAAAAAAAAAA